>CAUYON010007739.1:0-25241 GCA_963573935.1 Arctocebus calabarensis | reverse complement strand
AACTGTATTAAATTTTGACCAAAGTACATTACTTAAACATTCATTTTTAATTCAACTTGTCAATATGTTGTTTAGGATATTGCATCCTCATTTATAAGTGAAATATGTTTGTAATTTCCCTTTATAACAATATATTTTCTCTAATTTCAATATCAGGGTTATCCAGATCAAGTAGAATGATTTTGAAATGTTTCTTCTTTTTCTATTATCTATAAGATTTGGCATGATCTGTATTTTGAAACTCTTTTACTTTTATTTATATAATATTAGTTGTCTATTTTTTGAGACTTTGGAAAAAAAAAGTTAAGTGATGACTTCATACTGAACCTCAGAGTCAAAGCATTCTATAATAGACATACTCTTATTTGACAATGTGAACGTTATTTCCTTGGCATTATTATTATTAATACTGCTCAATATTTTGATGCAGTAATCATCTGTTTTCTTTTCTGAATGTATTTATCTTTGTTCATTCTTTACGTGGTTTTTGTTTCTAGTCCTTATTTTAAACATTGTTATTGTTATTAAATTTTAAGCCTTTTAAATTCTTTGAAGGTAAAATGTGGAAACCTAATTAACACATGTATATGTTAAAAAAAATAAAATAAAATAGAAGCACAACTAGCTGAGGAATGCTGATGGTACATTTCCTGTTTGATAACAGGAGTTTCTTCCTAACTAGCTTTCTAGGTAAAAATCCATAAGATTTAGCTGTTTTTCTCTCTTACTTCATCATCATACAATAGTTGAAAATGAAAAGGCCAAAACTCTTACTTGGATTTTTTTTATGTTTGCTTTTGTTCTTTTAAGATGAAGCAACCAAAAGAATGAAAAATTAAATAGTTGGTGGCAGCATACTCTCCCCTTCTCATTGGCACTTGCTTTCTGTTCATAAAATACTTTTCATTATTTTAAGTAAAATTTCATATTCTATATCTCATTATCCATGTATAGTATAGTCTAACATTTTTGTCAATTAGGAAGTTATTAACACAATGATGAAAATTGTAAATATTGAGACAATAAATATTTGTGTTATCCAAATGTAAGTAGCATGACCAAGTAGGTAAATGGAATAGAGGAGAGAAATTTCCCAGAGTAAATTTTAAGGAAAATGCATGTAGGGAAAGAGAGATAATGGGATTTGAGCAAATTGTATAATAACTAGCTTACATAAAAGTAAGATGATTATGTGCGTACTGCAGCTTAATTTCAGCCACCTCCATTCAGATGAATTGGAAAGATGCCTCATCATTTCCATTTTTGAAGGTCCTTATTTTCCTCCATGCTGGCAGCTCCACCTTAGATAAGTAAGGGCTGTGCCTGTTCAGATGCACAATATAAATGGTCCAGGAATCTACCATTTGGTCAAACAACATAATGTAATCGAGACACCTTCAGCATTTGTTTCTTTTTTGGCCTCAAAATTCTTTATTCATTTAGTTAAATACTAATGGCACAACAATTTCTCGTTGTGCCTTTAGTATTTAATGTCAGTGCAAGAAAGTCGTTATTTGTTCTTTAGTAAATAGAATAATGATACATAAATGTTGGAAAAAAAACAATCAAAATGGGAAGCTCTAAATCCAAAGATTTCTAATCCCCAAACAACTCTCATTCTCTCAAAGATAAACAGCTGCTAGACTAACAGAGTCATAAAAAGAAATCCATTTTCAGAGTATAAAACTCATCAGTAAACATTGGCCACCTTAACTCTCTCAAATTCCCTGTGTACAACACGGCAGAAAACAGAGAAAGGTAGGCAGCGATGTCAGTCATCTCCACGCTCTGTGGTGACAACGTAGGCTGCTCCTGCAGTACTAAATGCGGGAGACTTCGCAGACACTTATTTTTCTAACTGTAATCCTGATATCCCAGAGGAGATTATAATATGCAGAAAAGGGAATGGAAAAATTTGAGAGGTCAGCTTGGTATTTTCTGTAAAGTATGAGTGCAAACCTGCTCCATGGCAGCTGGAGAAGTGGCAGAGGCTGCATAGCTGGGCCCACACGTTCGCTGGAACTGATCCATAACAGCAGTTCACCAGAGGAAAGTCTAAGGAATTACATGAGTCAGTTGTTAAACAGACTGTCTCAGTGCGTTCTGGAAGCTACAGAAAAATAACATACACTGGGTATTTAACCCAGATTTTATAAAGAACAGAATTTCCTTCTCACAGCTCTGGAAGGTGTGGATCAAGGCACAAGCAGAGTGGGTATCTGCTGAGGGCCCTCTTCAAATAAAGAGTACCTTGGGTCCTCATGTGACTGAAGAGGCAAACAAGCCTCTTTAGATTTCTTTTGTAAATCCACCAGTCTCAAGCAGGAGGGGGAAACTGATCATGTCTGATATGGCTAGAATTTTTTTGTCCCCTTCTTAATTCTTATGTGAGAAACTTAGTCTTCAATGCAAGGAGACAGAGGGCGTGGGCTTAATGAGAGAAGTTTGGGTAATGAAAGCTCTGGCCCTCAGAAATGGACTCATTGGATTAATGCCACAAGAAAAAGGGTCTAACTGAGGGAGTTGCAGCCATTTTGGCTTTTCACCATCTGCCACATGAGAACAAAACCTCTCTCCTTTCCAGACATCACCACCTTCAAGACACCACCTTGGAAGCTGATATCAGATGCTCACCAAACACCAAAAGGGGGTGTTAGCCTTTATCTTGGACTCCTGACTAACAGAACTGTGAGAAAATAAATCCCTGTGTTTTTTTTTTTAAATAAATAATTCAGTCTCATATATTATGTTATAGGCAGGAAAAAACTAGACTAAACACTTAATCAAAACTCCTGCCTCCTAACACTACCTTAATGGGGATTAATACTTGACCATAGCACATATTCATCATTAAGAAAAGAATTTTATGAACATAAACTTAATTAAAATGTATTTAAAAACAAATATAGTACAACATTTTCCAACTCCATATTCAGCGAGGTAATTTTTATGCCATGATATCAACCACATTGGTAGTGTCCCCACCATGGAAATGAGCAGAAATACAAAACTGGTTTCCTTTTTCTGTTGAACCAGCTCCTGAACATTTACGAAGCCAACGTGTGCCTTTACTCTCAGCTTTAAGCTTAGAGCTTAGAGCTGAAAGTTTAGTTTCTCATGTTGAGAGAATCTCACAAGCTAGAACAATAGAGTCTTTGGGGCAAAAGATAATATAATAGTATAATTGATGAGTAAAGGCATTTTCTCAGTGAGAATTAAAAGTGGAATTAAACTAATATGAACAATAATTTAAAGGAAAGTATCTTAATTTATGACTCATATCCACAAAAACTAAATTTTAAAAATGAATTGTAAGGAATCTTTCTTCTGGGATTCACCTTTCTTATTGAAGGACAACCTTTCTGTGTTCCAGACATTGTTACATCAACTTTATCATGTATGTTGTGACTTTATATTTTGGCAAATATGAATTCATCTACTTATATTTTTATGCTATCACGACAACTACAGGCAGGTATTATGCTAACTTTGCAAATTAGAAAATTAACAATCATTGAGATAAATAATGACAAAGCTTCTTGACAAAGTCAGTAATCCATAGATCTTCTGCTCTCATTAAACTAGCTATCTTTCCTCAGGGATAGGCTCACAACTACACTATATTCATTCTTCAAATGATAAAAAAAAATAAGGTCTATCTGTGCTGTGTCCATATGTGTATATTATAAGCAAACATATATAACCTCAGCCCTTCTGGAATGATTATATCCTTATTAGAGCAATCAAATCAAATCAAATAACAAGCAACTAAATCAATAAGCTAAAAAATTCAGGAAGAAAAATGAATTAAATAGTGGAAAGATATAAATTAGTATCATTAGGATTGGGCTGTATATTGAAATAAATGGAGCCATTGTAGAAGGTATCTGTTAGAAAATGCTATCTGTGAATGTTCTAGTCACCTTATTTCCCTTAATAAACTAAGATGTCACCTGAAGATATTGCTCTGACTGAAATATTCTCAAGGGGAAGCTCTAAGCTCTTTCTCTCACATGTCCCATTCTAAGCACTTCTTGCCCTTGTGCTTCAGGAAGGATTTCTTGCCTTGAGACTGTACCAGAAGGCCTCCTCCATCTTCCTCCCACCTGTTGGTTAGACACGTCTCTGCTCTTAAGTCTCAGCACAAGGGGATATCACTGACTCTCTTTGTCTCGCCTTCTAGTCCTGTCCCTGTCTTTGGAAATTTTAACATCAGTAAGCGTTCAACATCTCTCAGTTACTTGATCTACTCTTCCTTTACTTTCCATAAAACCAAGCCCCTTCACACCCTCTGTTACTTGATGTTATGGTTTGAACTGTGTGCCTCAAAATGTCAATGTCAAAGTCCTAATACTCAGGACCTCAGAATGTGTGATTGCACATGGAAAACTCTTCTCTCTCTCTCTCTCTTCCCCTTCCCTCTCTCCCTTTGCACGCACAGAAAAGAGACCAGATGAAAACACTGCAAAAGGCAGCTGTCCACCAACCAAGAAAGGAATCCTCATCAGAAATCTGTCAGGGCCTTGATCTTAGATTTTCTGGACTATAGAAATAAGAAAAACAAGGGTCCAGGCTATGATACCTTATTATAACATCTTAAACTGCCTAAGGCATAAATACTGGAATTTTGCATATATATCTGCTATTGAGATATTAATCTTTTTTTCATTCTCTTAAAATGGCATTTATATTTAATGGAACATAAATTACAGAATATAGTTGTTGACCTGGATATTATCTATAAGTTTTCTCTGTTCAATATTCCTTGTTATACTTCAAAACTTTATAAATATTTACAGAACATTGTGAAACTTCAGAGTCAGTATAAAAATTTTAAAGTATATTAATTTACTCTCAGAATCTTTTCTTTTAGATGTAAATACCTTTAAAATTTTGCATGATACTTTTAACAAATTATTAGTATTTTAACATACCAGGTTAAAGGTCTGACAATTAAGTTCAAACAAGTCCTAGAAAAATTGCAGCATATCTCATTGCTAAATATCACTGTGATCACCTACGAAGTGCTCCCATTGGGAAATGTGCACCAGTGTATGTTGTGTGTATCATATACTGCATTTTTGTATGTTGTATGTATCATATTCTGTACTCTTGCAATAAGAATAGAGAAAAAAATTGTTACTAAGAAAATCATAAGGAAGAGAGACTATAGGCACTAAATGGTCTATAGGCATTATAAAGGTCTTCTTCGTCCTCGTTTTGTTCACATTAAATGGGCTGCAAAGAAGAAGGAGGACGAGGAGTTTGTCTTGCTGTCTCAAGGGTGGGAGGGGAGGAAAAGGTGGTGGAGTTGGGAGAGGAGGCACAGTGATGTAATTTTATGGAAATACATCATTATTTCTATCTTACTTTTTCTTTTTAATTTCTTTAAAAATGTTTCTAGATGGTACTAATCCTTCCACTATTTACTTTAGTTTCAGTATCTGTATCATAGAAGTTTGAATGTCACTGAAGAAATAAAAATCAGTCTTGAATGATTTCTATTCAACTTCCAGATTGTCTCATGTCAATTCATTTTCTGGCTCTGCTCCTTCTGTCTTCTTCCTCATCTGACACTGGCTCAGGGATGCTCAACTGGCTGGCTGTGAAGCTCATTCCTGTAATCCCAGCACTTTGGGAGGCTGATGTGGGAGAATGGCTTAAGGTTAGGAGTTTAAGAAGCACTCATCTCCATCAAGTTGTTGTTTGTTAATTCTTCCAGTGTCCTATATCCTAGCTCTTGAACTTCTCCAATACCCATATCTTGAAACTCTCCACACACTACCTTGTTTGGAATATTCACAATCTCTATCATGACTTCCTTGATTTGCTTTCCCTTAAATCCTGTGAAGTCATTCACAACATCTGGGCAAAGCTGTGTTAACTGAAATTTATTATTTCAGGCTTGATGGCTTTCAAAACTTTTCTTTCCGGACAATGATGGCCTCGTTAGTGTAATCCTTGCACACTTCCCTGATGTTCACTTTACCTGGTTCTCTCCAGTAGTGTTGACAATTCTTTACATAGACTGTCAGGATATTGAGTCTGCAAGGACATTATAGGCCCCTGACCTAGAAGCTGATTAGAGATGCTGTGTTTGGAGGTGAGTAGACCGTTTATAGCTTTCAGGGGTGTACTCATCACATTCTGCATAGCCAGGGACATTGTCCAATATCAAAAGAAAAAAAATAGTGCCTTACTGGCAAGGTACTTCCTGACTTCTTGGAGAAAGCATCGATGCAACTAGTCCAGAAAAGGGGTTCTCTTGTCCAGGCCTTCTTACTACTCAACAAAAAGAATGACAGCTGATGTTTCTTTTTTTTTCCCCTCAAGGGCATGTGTGTTAGCAGCTTTATAGATAAGGTCCTGACCATAAACACGACTGTATTTGCACAAAACTGAAGATTTAGCCTCTTCCTTCCTGCCTTCAATCCTGGTCCTTGTTTTTCTTCCCTACTACTATAATTAATATATGTATTCCTTGTGGCATTGTTTTTGAGAACAGGACATTTTCTTTGGCATTAAAGATGTATTTAACCATATATCTTTTCTCCCTAATGACATTCTGGGAACTCATCTATTGCCCGTTGGTGGATAGAAGCAGCTTATCCTGTTACCCTAACATATTTTGAAACCAAATCCCTTTCTAACATTCTCAAACTATCCTTTGCTGGCATTAAATACCCCATACTAGATCCTTCATGTTAGCTTTGCTTTAATAGTTCATACGATGTATTTGCTTTTACATAAATTATATTATAGTCATATACCTTTCTAATAGCAATTCTACACTCACATACAACCTGCATTTTCAATATGGAATGAAAAGTATCTCACAAAATATAATGTTTTCATGCATGTTGATATAACTGCAGTGATAACTTCATTTTTTTTTTCTTTCTTTCTTTTTTTTTTTTTTTTGAGACAGAATCTCAAGCTTGTGGCCTTGGGTAGAATGTGGTGGCATCATAGCTCACAGCAACCTCCAACTCTTGGACTTAAGCCATTGTCTTGCCTCAGCCTCCCAAGTAGCTGGGACCACAGGTGCCCACCACACGCCCACCTATATTTTTTGTTGTGGTTGTCATTGTTGTTTAGCAGGCCTCAGCTGTGTTCAAACCCGCCAGCGTTGGTGTAGGTGACCAGTGCCCTACCGACTGAGCTATGGGGGCTACCCTTATTTTCCTTTTCTACAATGGTCCCGGTGCTTCATTCATTTACCTTTAAAGAGCAGGCAACTGCAGCTGCAGTGTTTAATATAAAGTCCATATCATGCACTTCAAATTTTCTCATAATGCCATGCCTTTCTCTGCATCTTGGGAGCACTTTTCAGCATCACTAGTGACACTTGATATCAGTCCCAGGGTGTTATTTAAGGTTTACAGTATGGCACTAAACACAATGAAAAATACATGAGAAATATGAGAGATCAATTTTTACTGTAATAAGCAAACTACTGGAGAGACAAACTGCTCACAGGGAGACGATCAGTGTCATATGCTGTTTTTAAGGGATACTCGCAACATTCAAGGTCACCACAAGAGCAATAAGAGGCTGCTGTAAAATAGTACAATAGTACAATATGCACTGTAGTCAATGTTATGGTGTTATGATTTAATGATGCATCTTCTCATATGTTTATACTTGAGTGTGAATGACCGGTAATTGTGTGAGAAAGTTTTGATAAGTTTTAACTTTTTGATTTTATGGTAGCAAATGATAAAATAGAATTGTAGCTATATATATTTTATACATTCATGACCTACCTTCTTCCTAAGTTTTTGTTATTTCTAGCCTTCTCACTTAGCGGGTTTTTTTTTTAATTGTTGAAAATCTGCCAAAATGTTTTCAGTAAAGTTATTTATTATGATGTTCATTTTAGTAAGGGGAGCATGAAACAGTTTATTGAGGAAGAGAAAGGTACATTTACAGAGGGAGAAAATTTATAAAGCCAAGATACATTCACCATATATAGCAAATGGGCTTCCATTGCCAGAGCAAATAGGCCTCAGTACAGTTATTAAAAAAACAAACACAAAACAAAACAAAAAATCCATGTATCAGTAGACTTGTATAGTTCATAACCTATGTTCTTCAAGGGTCAACTGTACACATATGAGGGCTGTCTAGAATGTATCCAGACTTGTAATATGATAAATAGAGACATACATGGCTGATACTTTTGAATGTCCCCTGTTATATGTAGGTAAAATTTTCTTCTAGCAATTCAACTGCTGAAGTTGCTTTGGAGCTATTTATTGTGACTTAATTTTTTCAGTGAAAATATTCTCACTGTATGTATGTAAGTATTTTTTTTATTAACTTGTAATAGTTATGATAACAAATACTTTTATATTCATTATGGGCTGCTCACTCTTCTGAGTACTCTTCTCATTAATCTTGGCAATAGTCCTATGGGCCACTTACTATTAGGATGGCCATATGTGTAGATGAAGAAACCAAAATATAAATTTGCTAACAAGTCACAAGGTTTGTAAGAGGAAGATGGGTGATTCAAATCCTTGTGGTCTGACTTTCTGTGTAATTGAATCTCTCTTCATTTAGTGTTTTATCTGTCAAACTGTCATTGACAATGTTATGCATCATTTTACAAATACCACAAAACTCATCTTGCCAAGACAGTGAAAACTATCTAAGCTCCAGAAAAAATTAAAATTGTGTTGTTTTGTAATGGGCTCCAGAGAATCTCAAGGTTTATTAAAGTATCAAGGAAAATAATCTTAGCATTATCATAAAAACCATTAGAATTATGCATTTGAGTAAAAGCAAATTCTGAAAGTTGAGTTAAATATAAAATGTTATTTTGCTCAAAATGGTTATCAGCTTACCTTCTTTTAGCTGGAAAAGAAAAAAACAACTTTGAGAAGAATATAACAAAACATTTAAAAAGTGAGAATTTATCCTCTTTTAAATAATCTATGTGTTTAAGATTCTCTTTAAAGGTACGTTTGCTATTATGTGAAGTCGTAAGACATTTTTCAAATATATCAAGCCCTTAGGGCATCATTTAACTAAATTATGCTTCAGAGCACTAAAAATACAACTTAGCCTGAAAATTGCAGCCTAAGTTCCAAATATCCCTAAATAGCTTCCTGGGACTATCTTAAGTGGTTATAGAACCTGCCTTATTGAATATTCATATAAATATTTCAATTATACTAAAAACTAAAACCCCCAAACACAATCGATTTGTAAGTTTTTTTTAAAGATTATTCTCTAACTCCTTTGTTATCTGTTTACCAAATTAAGAAGAAGGGACTCTTGTTATTTTTCTAAATGTGATTGCTAATATTTTATGAACAGTGGTGGTTAATTAGAGAAAGAAATAAGAAATTTGCATTTAACAGTAAGAATATAATCATCCATTTCCCTGCTCATCCTCTTGCATCCTGTAAAATTAAAGATAGCCAACCAGAACCATACACATACTAATATAATTAAAATAATACAACTAAATTGTTCATGATTTACAAAGAAATTTATTACTGTCTCAAAGGCAAGAGTTAAAGATAATTAGTTTTCAATAAACAAACTTGCATGTAGATTAAAACATTAACATTCCCTAGACTAAACTGTTTCAGGAAATGCTTCTCTCACACTAGACGGTCTCCTGCTGTAAAATAGAAGTTTTAAACAAAGAATGCTAATCAGGTTTTACCTGAGCACCAATTCTTTAAAAATAATCAATAATCCTATAATTAAAGATGCTTCTTTCTTGTTCTTTATTTTTTGTCTTGGAGTGTGGGTAGTATTTAACATAATATATTTGGAACACATATAATTATGATGCTTAACCAATTCCAAAATTTATAATAGCAAAATGATGTTGCTGTTTTTTTCAATTGCAAGTGACTAATTTTATGTGTGTATGAATTCTGTTTCCACCTCATATCCGGTAACTATCTAACCTATAAGCAAATGTGGATAAACTCAATGTCCTTCTGAGGAAGACAGACTTATCCCTGTCACAGTGAAGGCCACACATATTCCCAGGTCTGCTGAACATCTGAAAGGCAGAGATTTTGAAGAGAGATTGCTTTCCCCCCCTGTGTAGCATTGTGAAATATTTCTAAGGGAGGATAAAATATGACAGGTCCAGGGTGATTTCAGAAAAATGGTGGAGTACACAGCTTTAAGGTCCTTTCCTTACAACTAAAACATTGAAAAATAGTAAGCAACCATCAGAACCAACACCGGTAGGACTCTTAAAAATAGTCAAAGATTTACAGCAGCTAAGTGAACACCAAATTGAGACAAAGGCAACTTTGAAATGAAAGGAAAGATCTACAGCATTTTTACTTGCTTTTATTGTACCCTTTCCCCAGTTTGGTGACAGTCTTAAAGACAGAGGTCCATGTTTCCAGTTGGCATTTTGGTCCCTTGTATTCGAAGAATAGAAGTGATTTAAAAATTATTGTGTAAATCTGTTTTTAGCTAACTGGAAACTAGCAGAAGGATTAGTGGAAGGTACACCTCTCTGCTTCATTGAACTCATCTAGGCCAGAAAAGTGAAGAACATGTGTTGAAAACATTGTTTGATAGATTAAAAAAAAAGTTCATAGACACATGGAGCAAAAGATTATATTTGAAACACAAATACAATAGAATTCTTAACACCAGAGAGGAAAGTTGCAATATAGTTTTTGGGCAATTAGGGCATTTTACAGGGAACTTAGATACGTACTTGTCCAGGATCAGATGCATAATCAGAAAAGTCCTGAGACAATCTTAGGTTTTCTCCCTAGGCTGATCTCCAGGCTCAGTGCAAATGTGCTTAAGTATTGAAGGATAGTTGCCACACAGAGTGAAGTGGCCAAAAAGTGTAAGAGGTGAGCTTTGGTTTCTAGCTCCTGGTCTTCAAACAAATCTATGTTGAAACATGACAAGAATAGATGCTAAGAAATGTAGGCTTCAACCACTGACATACAGCAATGAATAAAGTCCCTGCAAAAATAGTTGGGAAAAGTTACTAGACAGATAGGATACTACGGCCTTCAGCAATTTTAAAAAAGCATACCTTGGAAAATGCAGAGAATCTGATTTCTAGAGTTATCACAATGTAATTTCCAATTTTCAAGGAATTATCACAGGGCATATAATATATTCTATTCAATGGGACAAAAGAAATCAACACAAACTATCTCTGAGGAGACCCAGACATTGGACTTATTAGAAAAAAGGTTGTCATAAGTCAGTTTGTGCTGCTATAACAGAATACATGAGATAGGAACATTTGTGAACAATAAAATTTAATTCTCACAGTTCTAGAGGCTTAAAGCCAACCATCTAGCTACTATCAGGTCTTTTGTCTGGGGAGGCTCCAGTCCAAGCTTCTAAGACATCACCTGGAATTCTGCATACTCTGAGGAGAAACGTTGTGTACACACATGACAGAAGGTAAGAGTAATGACCTTCCTCTAACAAGTCCTTTTAAATGGACACCTAATCCTTTCATTAAGATAGAGTGCTCAAGACTTAATCACCTCCCAAAGGTCACACCCTCAACACTATTACATGGACGATTAAGTTTCAACATAAATTTTGGAAGGCACAAATATATCCTCCCCATGGCCTCTCAAAATTCATCTCCTTTTTACATTTTTTCATATACAAAACACATCATTTTCATCCTAATATCCCTGAGTCTTAACTCACTCTAGATCAATTCAAAAGTATAAATCCAGCCTCACATATACACAAGATTCAATATAATTTTCATCTTGAGGGAAATTACTCCTAGAGTTTTGAGTCTGTGAAACTAAACAAGTTACAAGCCTCCAAAATATAATCGTAGGATAGACACAGGATTCTCATTACAAAATGAAGAAATAGAGGGAAAAGGAGATAAATAGTTTCAAGTAAGTCCAAAACTCAACAGGGCAAACAAAACTAAAGCTTAAGACTTGAAAAGCATCTTTGATTCCATACCTTACCTCCTGTACACACTAGGGTGGATGTTGAATCTTCAAGGTCCCATGGGAAACAAGTTTCATGAATTTTATTGGTTACAGACCACACCAAGGCTCTCACAGACATGGAGTTGGGTGCCTGTGACCCTCCCTGACTGGCACTGCACACTAGTTGTTCCACAGTTATGAGGTCTTGGGGGTATCCCAGCACCCACAACTCCACCAGACATTCCCTTAGAGAGAAGTCCCTGCAGTGGTTCTACCACTTTTGCAGTCTCTGCCTGAACCTTAAGGCTCTTTGAGGCATTCCTTGAAAATGAGGCAGTGGGAGCCGTGCTTCCATGGCTCTTGTGCTATGCCAGCCACCATGGACACTGCCAAGGTTAACTTCTTGTACCTTCTAGATAGCAGCCTAAGCCTCACTTGGGCCAGCCTGAAACAGACCTAGGATAGTAAAGGAGCACCGTACAGAAATGTGGGCATAGACACGTGAGGGGGCTTCCCGCAGTGAGCCCTGAACTCACATTCAACCATTCTGCTGTCAAGGGCCTGGCACTCTAGGCCTGCATTGGAAAGAGAACCCTCAAATATCTTCAGGGTCATTCTCCCCTTGTCTCCATGAACAGCAACTGGCCTTCTTCAAACCATACCATGGTTTTCTCTCCTACATATGCTTTTTTATTCTTTATACAGCCATACTGAAAATTTTCCAAATGTATACAACATGCTTTCCTTTTTAATTATACTTTTCATTTTAAAATATTTTTCTCATAGCACATTTTAACTGTTAAGAGAAGCCACTCACTTTTAAAAGAAGTCATTCAGTACAAGAAATATGTCCAATCATCTTCACCTCCTTCCTCAGTGATCCACATCCCTCTTTGTGGATAGACCTCTTCTTGGTCTATCTCTTCTTTTCCCATGTGGATGCCCTTGATATCTTTCTCTTTTCTCATTGCTCTGACTAGACTTCCAATGCTGGAAGCCCCAGCCATTGTTAATACTGTTTTTTCATTTGCTAAATATTTTCCACATAGCCCTAGTATATAAAAGCCTAACTTCTGTTTTTATCTATAGTTTTGCAGAACCCTAGCAAGGATAGGCACAATAGATTCAATAACTAAAATTCTAACACTTAGGACATGCTTTTTAAAATAAATAAGAATAATTACATCCTTCAAAACCTTGTCTTTTGGAGCTATCCTAATGAATCATAACTTATGGTAAACTTGTTTACATTATGCGAAGTGTGTGAGTGAGTCACGCTTTTCGCGAAGTTCAGCAGGTCGAGTGTTTGGGGATGTTCCCAGCGCTCCTGCTGTTTAACTTGTCCTACACCCAGAGCCCCTATACTCATATCCTCATCAACCTTCTCTAATAAATTAATCAAGGATTAAATATGAAGATATAGATTGACACTAACTTCTTACCGTATCCAGCCAAAAATATATATATATTTTATAGTTGGGAAAAATAGGTATTCTACAGGTGTCTTTCAGTGTCCTAAAAAGGGGAGTGGCTCTAATGTACACCACGTAATATTTAGAATTTCAGTCCTGAATTCTTATGTAAATGAAAGAGTTAATTGCTCAAGTGTAAGAAATAATCCCCTGTTGTAAACATTTTTATATTCGTTGACTAATTTTTTGACATTATTTTTATCCCGGATATCCACAATTCAATGTGTTATATAATCTTACCCCAATTTACAAAGGAGAGTTGGATGCGTGTGTCTGTGCAAGTATATTGTATGTGTGTGTTTGTGTGTGTGTGTGTGTGTGTAGTCTACTATGAAAATATCTCAGAAAGCAAGCAAACGAAAATAACTTAGAAACTATGGTTTTCATTTTGTTATTCCTATAACATTGGAATTCATAACATTTTTCTCCTTAACTCCTTTCATAAGATACGCATGAAAGTAGGTTGTTTCACTGCATTGCAAATCAGATAAAATCAATTCAAAAGGAAGCTAAAATGTCAGATTGAAATGTGATTTTAAGAATGTTAGAAAAAAATGTTTATTTTAATCCTCAGGTTTCAATTGTATTTGAGTATCCAGTGAAAGAATGAGTATTTTGGTAAACAGAATGGATTCCAGGGTTCCAGTTCATTCTTTTCATGCTCCTGGCTTCACAACCTCCATGCTCCTATATGTTTTATATATTTTCTCAAGATGAGGTAAATTTTTATCATCTGTATCTTGGCCTATTAGCCTCATTAAAATACTACATCCCAATATTAGTAATGTAATATTTTCAATTCCATGACTTCAGAATGACTTCCATGACATAGAAGTATGTTAAGTAGTTTCTTCAAAATGAACAGCAATAGCATCATGTGTGATACCCTGGTTACATCTTTTCTACTGCTTATTCACTCTATTGTCCTCAGACCTGAATCATCATTATGTTTCTAGAATATAGATATTAAGAGCTTGTGGGTGAGGAAAGCATGAAAAATAATTTTGCTTTCTACTGCCTTCAATTAATTTTTTATTAAATGAGTTGATCTTGATTCACATATTAAATATGCATCCAGAAAATAATACTTTAAATATAAATTTAAATTTACAAAGGACAATTGGAGAATATATTTTAGTGGGAGAAGTCATTCTATTAAGACATAAAATCATTTTAGAGGGCCAAGGAAGACATGTCAGTAGCTATCCCAATGCATAACTTGGCATTAGGGCATCAGGTTTGTTTGATGGTGGTGGCAGGCATCTTGCTCCAGTAAAGGAACATAAAGATTTAAAAAAAAATAAATAAAATCATGAAAATCTATAAAAAGTAGTGAGAATTTTGAGTACTCAAAAATGAAATATTTTGCACAGGAAAACAGTGCTACAGAAAAGACATAAGTAAACTGCAACATATTTTTATAACATCTTAAACAATGTCGTAACTTACTTAATTCTATTTAAATTTACTATGTACATATGAGGCAAAAAAACAGTAGGACTGAAAAATGAAAGCATAATATATTATACATGGGAATGCATTATGAAAGATTAGTTATCACATATTATTAAAACAAAGTTTAGGTAATGGACAGTCTTAACCCCTATGGTAGTGGTTCTCAACTTTCCTAATCCCGTGACCCTTGAAGACAGTTCCTCATGTTGTGGTGATCCCCAACCATAATTCATTTTTGTTGCCACTTCATAACTGTAATTTTTCTAATGTTATGAATCATAATGTAAATATATGATCTACGTGATGTTCTTAGGCGACCCGTGTGAAAGGGTCATTTGCCCCCCAAAAGGGTTGCTACCCACAGGTTGAGAACCGCTGCCTTATGGTCTTGTGCAGTTTTCTGTAATAAGGTGCCAAGTAAAGTATACCAACTAAGGAGAAAAACAAAATTCAGTAAAGGATTGGTAAGCAGTTTTAATTTAACTTATTTTATTTTATTTTTTTTTATTTTCTTTCTTTCTATTTTTTTTAATAATTTTATTGAATCATAATTATGTACATTGGTGCGCAATCAAACTACAATAAAAAATATGTCATGAACCCACATTTCTAATAACTGGAATCCACAAAACTTAGAAGTATAATTCATTTCTCTTCCACCACCCAGAGGCAGTTATTATCATGAGGTTGGGCAAAGTGATTCCTCACCACATACATGAACCTGACTATTTTATTCCTATAGTTAATTGGCACATGCCTATAGGAGATATGGCTATCAGACACAGATTCATAAACAGTTGTGTGCTGAAATTTAAAAAATAGGAATATATGAGGAACAGAAAAAAGTTTAATACAACACATGTTTCTTCTGTTTGAGGCAATAGGAAACATTATTTCAGAACAATTACCAGGAAGAACAAAATAAGTCTATTGGAGATATAGATGCATACCACATCTTTAAAGATAAAGACATAATAGCTTCAGTTATCATTATTGATGCTTACTAAGAGCCGAGCACTGTTTGAAACATGTTACAGGTTTTAATTTATCTAATTATCTCTCTTTCTGAAAAATAACTTGTGCTGTAAGTACTCATCAAATCTTTCATTTACATAAACTTTAGAAGTCCTACTATGTGGTAGAACCTGGAAATCTGCCTCTATATTCACTATTATTACTTGTGAACTAGGACCCCTTTGAAATAATCAGAAATAAAGTTGGCAACTGATTTAATTCCTGTCCTTTTAAATTAGATTAAAAAGAAGATTATTTTTGAAGGCAACTTTTTTCATATTTATCAATATGTTTCTGTTGCTGTAGCTGAAAGTCTTGAGAATAATAAGGACTGTAAGTGTGTTATGATAGATGAGATACTGGTATCCTATCAGACCAGAGACAATGTAGAAAATACAAGATAAATATTTAAGGATTCTTCCCCAAAATGTATTTGCTAATCTTTTCAAATCTCTATGAGCTTCTTTCTGTTTAATGTGTATAAAGGGTATGTAATAACTTTATGTTTAGTATTACACTATTTTTAATTTTCTCTTATATCAGTCATAATCCTGTGCACTGTTTTATGTTGTTAAGACTAGCATTGAAAAGAAAATCAATTAATAACTAAATTGTTTGCAGGTGATATTGGTTGAAACCATATTTTATATAACAATATAAAATTGCCATCCCATAACTTGAATTAGGATATGCTACTTTTGTTTAGAGTATGAAATATGTCTAAAATGAAGACAAGGATGAGGAAGCATAATATTGAGATGGCATTATTAGGATATTTTCATACAAATCTATAAATCATGTCTCAACTCTGTATTTAACACATTCCAGTGCTCACATTATATTTGAATGATGAAACAAAATCACACAGTTCTACTGATGCATCGGTCTTCTGAAAGAAACAAATTTGAAGGACAGTATTGGCTTCTAGTGCATAGCATTTTAGGGAAACATGTGTACATAATTTAATCACATCATATAGAACGCTAGCTGAAACAAAAAATATCTTCCTATCAAGCATCAAAATAAAAAAAAAATGCCACCTTGAACAATCACTCAAATAAAAATGATGTGTGAGAATTTTCATGCTTTGGTAATTTATCAGAACAACTGATTATGTACGTAGGCATGCATAAATTTTTTTTTACATACATTTAGCCTGACGTGCTGAGTTGCAACTCATAACTAATGCAATTAAATAATTTTCAAAGTGATCTAACATTGCTACTGTTAGTCATAAGTCAAGGTTTTCCTATTTTTTAAAAAATTTTAACTGTGTACAGACTCAAAGTAAATAACAAAATAATCCAAGATAAAACATGTCTAAAACATAAGCTACCAGCTCTATATTTGATTTTCATGTACATATTGCACTCCTCATTGATGATGTGATGTGACATTACTCAGTAATGGATGCCTTCATTTAATGGATTCACTGATAAACAGCTAGTCATTTCCATAGTTTCTGCAACATTTTCTTCATCATTCATTTCTTCCACTCACTTATCCATCTGTTCAACAGATAGTGACTGGACTCTGCCGTCGTGTCAGCATCGGTCTATGCTCTGTTCCTGGTGGTGAGGCAAACACAACAGTTGCTCTTATCATACTCATCTGTAGTGAGAATAGACAAATATTCAATAAAGTAAGTATTTCAACTACCTGGAAGTTTGAAAATACTTCAGAACTAGGGAAGGGATGAAGAATGGATTTTCCAGAGGTTGAAAAGTTTATTCCAATATGAAATAGGGTGATAAGAGATTCTCTCACTAAGAAGATAATGTTTGATCAAAGAACAAAGTGAAAACTTTGCGATGTTGTCTTCTAGGGCGAGAGCACCCAAAGTACGTGTATATGAAAAGAAAAAGTACAAAGTCTCTGGCCTGGGCTATGCCTTTTTATTATAGAAAAACTTCAAAGAAGGACAAGAGGAAAAAATAGTAGGAAGTAAGGTAAGAGAAATAAAGCAGGGTCAATTTATACCAGACATGGGCAGGGCTCTGTGTAGCCCTTAGTGTTTATTCTCCTTAAGAAGGTAAGCTATTGGAAGGTTTTCAACATGATCTGAACTTCTGTTTTAGCAAAATTATTCTGGCTGCTGAATTGAGAAGAGACTATATGAGAACAAGGTGGGAAGCAGGGTGACCCTTACTTACACTATATCAGATGCTGCGAAATACCATTTAGATTCCGCATCAGGTGCAAAGCACTCATTTCCCCAGTTGCTGAAAGAGTTGGCTGCAGGTAACTTTCAGATGGCTAGATGCCTAGAAATTTTCCCAGGCAAACAAAAACAAAACAAAACAAAAAACAAGAAAAAAGAAAGAAAGAAAATGTCCCTGGTTTGATGGAAGCTGCATTACCTAAAGCTATTCCGGATTCCTGAACCTTATTTTAGTAAGGCAATGCATAGTCATCCTAATTTTAGAACTTCTTACGGGATTTTTTAGAGGCTTCTTTCAAAAGCAACACATTTTAACTTTCCCTCTCTCTGATCAGGATTCTTTCTAGTTACTTCTCACAAGTGTTGTTCAGGACAGTACTACTTAGTAAACCACACGTCAGTCTCCACTCCAGACTCTATTTTCAAGGTAACCCTGTCTACAATAGATATGATAGCACTAATCCAGGAAAATGATGATGGTGACACTGATGATCTTTATGTTTCTAAATCCTGTCATTAATTCTTTCCATTCAGCAGGAATAGACTTACCTAAGTTCTTGCTTCTTGAGATAATTTATTTACTTGGTTGTCAGAATACAAATTTATCCTATTTTTTACTTACATATTTGATCACCACTAATCTCTCTGCCTTGGCTGGTTCTTTTTCACTTTCTGGATTCTAAATGTCACAGTGTCTCAGGACCCAGTCCACCATCCAGGTCTCTTTTGTGCCTAATCTCATTTCCTCTAAATTGAAAATATTTCAAGTTTCTCAGTTACTTCAGCAGAAGTATTTGCTGCCATCGTGTTCCTTTCCTTTTTTCATACAATATTATGGGTCCTTCAGAAAACTGTCAGGTCTACTTTCAAAATATGTCTAGGACTCAATCACTTCTCACCACAACACTATTTCCACACCAGTTCTCCTGTTTTCATGTTTGCTGACTCTCCTGTGGCCTTAGGTAGCCTTTGAAATCTTGTCAGGTCTTGACAGTCCTATTTTGTAATTTTCTACTGCCCTACATCTCACTAAGAGTAAAAACCAATTTTCTTCCTACAACTGGAAAGACCAATTGTGATCCACTCCTAAGATTCAACACTCAAACAGAGTAAGACCTATTCTCTGCCACCTTTCCTTCAGGAAAAAAAAAAAAAATCTGTCCATCTGCAAAGTTTTGTGGAGACCAGATATTGCCAAGGTCAAGCACAAATGTTTCATCACAGATTGCTGATCTCAGCTGAGTGTGTTTGTATATATGAAGGATATACCTGGTTCTGCCTCCAAGATTGCAGAGGTGGTGATATGGGGCTTGGATGAAAGTTCTGTCTTGTTACATCAAGATGTGGATGCATTTGAGTATGTAACTCCATCGTTAGAAGTCAAGCATTTCTTACTCACACAGTTGAAAAACAAAAAGCCCTGGGTCCATTTTCTGAAATCTTTCCTTTGGCAAAGAACAGCAACCCCCATGTTCACCAATACTGTCTTTTTGGCTGCTCCTCAATTAACGTGGCTCAAGCAGGTCACAGTGTATGCTGCCTCATTATTTGTGTTTCTGTAGACAACAGCCTCTGCTTTACTTGGCTGATATCATCTCTTGCCCTTCTCCTCTTTCCTTTTCTCTGCTCCAACCTCACTACCTTTTTGTCGGTTTTCATGCCCTGTATGCCTATTTTCTTCTGAAGACCTTCATTTTTCTTTGTTCCTTCTTCCCTGGATGCTGTTCATCAAACTTCAGACCTAGCTCCTTTGCTTGCTCCAGAATTTTAAAATATATTTTCCAATACAACTGTCCTATTACTTCAATATTCTTGCTCTTTATCAATTTCTTTATTATAGGTATAATTCCTTCCTTTCCACTCATCACTATCCTTCTGCTCCTAAAAGCCAGTGTCTTTGACTCTTTTTCAGAGAACAGAACTCCCTGTGGGTACCTGAACCTGCACTGGAATACCCAGTAACAGCCAGAGGTGCTGACAAATTCACATCCCTCCTGGGGCTGCCCTTCACACAAAACTAAGGCACAACTGATGTGTGTCTCAGCTTATTCTTCTCATAGCAGGGCAAATATGCAATGTAATTTATAACCTACAACCTTCTAACAGATTTACAATAAACTACTCTCTATAGGATCTTGTTTGATATCATACTTTTTTTTAATTTATTCCCTTTTATATCTTGCTTTCCTCACTATTTGATTGGTTTCCTTGGTAGACTTTTAATTTTTTTTTCTTGGTAGACTTTTTAAAAGTAAGTGGATTCAAAATAGATTCTTCTCTCACGTCTTCTTCTGGAGAGGCTCACTGAAGTCGGTGAGTGACAGATCTTTCCAGATAGAAAAGCACATTGATGTGGAACTAAAATTAGATTTCTCATCAGTTAGATACTGTAGTGACAGATTGGCCAGTGGAATAGTACTAATTTCTGATCTATTCAGCATTATAATTGATATCATTTTTTTTGAGACAGAGTCTCACTCTGTTGCCCTGGGTTGAGTGCTGTGGCATCATAGCTCACAGAAACCTCAAACTCTTGGGCTATAGTGATTCTCTTGCCTTAGCCCCTCCCCACTCCCTGAGTAGCTAGAACTATAGACGTCCACCACAATGCCTGGTTATTTTTTAGAGATGGGTCTTGCTGTTACTCAGAACTCATGAGTTTAAGCAATCTACCTGCCCCTACTTCCCAGAGTGGTAGGATTACAGGCATGAGCCACCATGCCCAGTCCTTGATACCAATTTACATGTACTCATTGGGTACAATCATCTGCAAAGCAACACAAGAACAAGATCCACTGTATCTGGCTATGTCGATAGCATTAGGATAATTACAAGGATTATGGAACTTATTGGTTGTTGCTATAATCACAAATGCATTAAACAGAGAAAATGATAAGTCAAACAATTAGTAATTGAATGTGTGGTAGGAAAGTTAGAAAGTATTCATGCAATTGTTTTAAGAGACCGTAATTTCTGCAACTGGAGGAAAACTGATGCTGATAATCTGGTGCAATATCTGATTATTAGGAGTAGCAGAATTTGTAATGGAATTTTTTTGTCCATATGTAAAAATCAGGGTCAGAAAGGGAAGGGGAAGGACCATGGGACTTCCAATGGGGACACTGAGTTAAATCTGAAGGAATTCAGAAACATTGAACAATCAGATTACATCGAACATTCTAGCCCTTCAGAAGTAGCTCACTTTCCCTTTTTTAGGCTATCACCCCCTTGAGACACTTCAAAAGACCTATCTAACTAGATTATTTGTAAAACACAAACTGCCACCCCCCCACCCCCAAGATCTTCTCACAGAGTCCCTCTAGCTATTTAAGCAAAAGTCAAGGTCAGGACTCTCCACAGCTTTTAGAAGTGTTGGAGGCCATAAATGAGGAGAGAGAGGATTCATAGTTGGAGTCATTGCACCTGGGTAACTTGTGTCAATGGAACAGAAAAATCAGCCCTGGTGGCTCCTGCAGTTAGTAGACGAAAATATAAAACTGGATGAATAAGAACATGATAATATAATTTTATACTTTGGAACAAACAGAATTCAGTGGATTTCCAGGCACCTGCAGTTTAGGCATGGCTCCTGGAATTACTACAGCCCCCATTACATGGGTAAAGTTTCCAGATATGTAATGATAGAGGATCATGGAACTAATAAAAAGACTAAGGAACTGGGCATGCTGGAGTGGCAGTATCTTTCAGGATATCCAAGGACATTAATTTTACTAAGCTATAAGGAATGCACCTTTTACAGCCTTAACTATTGCTGGTGTAGGACAAGAACGATTAGCAGGTGATGCTGTTAAGGAACAAAATGTCATAGTTATATAGAATCTTGGAAGATCAAACAAAGGTAGCAGCACTTAACCTCTGCAGAGAGGTAATGAAAAACATAATTCCTATCACCATTAGTGGCAACACAACAATTAAGGAGCTCTATTATGAGGGGAATTATGGCAATAGATAAAAAATCATCATGGTTCCTAAATTAAAGGCTGCCAACAGGGTTTTTTTTTTTAATGTGTGCATGTATATATGTGTGTGTGAGAGAGAGACAGTGTGAGTGTGTGTGTGTGACATTCAATGTGGATAAGCAGAGGTTTGGTGTCAGTCACTTTAGTGTAAAGTCTCAAATATTAACCTAGTTTATCTATTTTCTAAGCCTGAAACAATTTTCAGATTGAGAGGGCAATTATTAAAGCAGGGACTATAAGCCACTTAGAAATAACCTAATGCCAGAGCACATATATGCAATAGAGATTCTTTTATTCATTCATTCAAGGAATCTGTGGCCATAGGCACACATGGACAAGGGAACACCCACGTCTGATACAGTGTGTGACCTGACACTGACACTGGGGATATTTAAGTTTGAGCATAGCCACCTCAAGAACAGGTATGCATGAAAAACAGCTAATAAATTTGGTACAACCACGTATTCCTCTTGCAGTGAGTCAAATGAGACTGTGTATGTAGAGAAAGTCCCCATTTCCTGAATGAATAATGTAGATGCACATACATACTAACTGGAAAGATCCTTGAAATGTGGATTGTTAATAATTGTGGCAGAAAATGGCCAGGGAAAGACCCTGAAAAATTCTCACACCAGGGCCAAGAAAATGCATAAAAGCAATATTGCCTCCCAGATGTAATAGTAGAAACTTGTGCCATTCTTGATTCTGTGAAAGTTGCAGAAGTGGCAATTCTTATTGTATTCCTATCTAAGTACCTATTTGGTTGCTACAGAAACTGATGACAGATTGCAGTGAATTACAGAAAATTTAAACAAATGGTAGTGCTATACATTTATACTCTGACAAGTGTGGTATGGTTGCTATAACTGATAAAGGTTAAGGGACATACATGTAAATTCTTGTTATTTTATCCTTCACCCAGCTTGACTAACTGACAACATGCTATGTGACAATAGTACATGATCAAAATCAGGACATTGACATAGGTACAGGAAATGTGTGCATGTCATTCTCTGATATGTGTAACCACATCACAGGGATTTCCTCCTGCTCCTTGACAGTCACACACCGCCGTCCACCACCCCAGCCCTCACCTAAATCCCAGGCTGAAGCCCAGCAATGGCCTATCCTTCTCAGTGTAATTACAGCTCTGAAAATATTAATATTGAGAACACTTAATTGTTAATTTTAAAAACTCCTGAAAGAGAAAGCTCCAAGATGAAATGATTTCACTAAGAATTTTAACTAATATTCAAGGAATGAGCGCAAATCAATACAATGTTTTGGGGTTTTTTTTGCAGTTTTTGGCCAGAGCTGGGTTTGAACCCACCACCTCCAGCATATGTTGCTGGCGCCCTACTCCTTTGAGCCATAGGCACTGTCCAAAACAATTTCTATTAGAAGATCTATAACAGAGAATACTTCCCAATTGATTTTATAAAGCTACTAATAATCTGATATCAAAAATAGACAAAAGCACACACACAAATAACTAGACAACTATTGTCCAATAACCCTCTTAAACACAGATATTCTAAATCTTGACACAGCATTTAACATTGCAAATAGAATTAAATAGTCACTTATTAAATGAAAAATACAGTTTGAGCTTTTGCAGATAAAACCTTTGGAAAAAATGCAATTGTTTATATAAATATAAGAGATATTTAACTGGTACATATTACCTATTTTTTAGGAAATCCATACCTTCCCCTCTTAACAAGAATGCAAAAACAAAATCTAGTAAACAAAAAAGTTGAAAACATCATTATTTCATCCCCATATTGATCTAAAAAGTTAAACAGACTGGGTGCAGTGGCTCACACTGTAATTCTAACACCCTGGGAGGCCGAGGCATGTGGATCTCTTGAGGTCAGGCATTCCAGACGAGCCTAAGCAAAAGCAAGGCCCTCTCTCTACTAAAGGTAGAAAAATCAGCTGGGTGGCCTGGCGGATGTCTGTAATTCCAGCTGCTTGGGAGGCTGAGGGAAGAGGTCCCCTGAACCCAGGAATTTGAAGTTGCTATGAGTTATGACATCATGGCACGCAAGCCTAGGGCAATAGAGTTAAACTTGGTCTAAAAAATAAATAAGTAAATTAAATAAAAATTAAAAAGTTAGCCAGTATAACTGAGTTTTCCAGAAAAGTTAGCATCATCAAGTTATAAGACAACCCACAAAAATTCTGTAAAAATACATTAGTATTTTAGTTTACAACAGTAAGAGAATATTGCTGGTATCACACCATTACATATGCATATTATAGGGACAGAAATTGAAACTCACTGAGGTTAAATGTCTGCTGAGATATAAAATTAAAAATTCTGTTCTGAATTAGAATGTACTGAATAGAATATTTAATAACTTTTAATGTACCATAAATTTTAGCTCTATCTCATATTTGCTGTTAAAAATGGTAGAACCTATGAGGAAAAAATTACATTTTTGACAGATATATCATGACAGATCTACTACACTTCTATGGCATGGAATTTTCTATGTCATGTATTAAATAAGAAGTACCATGTGTCCTATTTCTTCCTAATCTGGGAATTTTCCTTAGTGTTTGCTTCCTACAAATATATGCAAAAGACTAAAAATAGGAGGGAGTGGAGCAAGATGGCCATCTGGAAGCAGCTTCTGAAAGAGGCTCCTGTCCAAAAGGAAAAATAACCTTGCCCAAGTAAGCTGAAGACTAGGGGCCCAGCCGAGAGAAAGAAGTGATAACTGCAGGTCACCTCTGCTGACACAAGGTGCAACTCTAAGAAAGTAAGCTTCAGGTACAAAATTCATCTGAAAAAAAAAGTGTCCATCCCCTCCCCCAAGAAAGCTGTGATTTTTTTGTTTTTCTGTTTCCTTTCTTTTTTCTCTTTGTTTGCTCCTGCAGGTTTTCTACAGACAAACGGTGAACTGTGGACCTCTTGTCTCACCCCATGGAAGAGTGCTGTGGGAAGTGGGGTCTGCTTTCTTAGAGCAACCCTGATGTGACTCTGAACACTCTCTTGATAGGCAGAAAACTGAAGTAAAGTTTTCCCCACCATTCTGAACTTACAGTACACCCTTCACCCCTTACCCAACAAACCAGAAGCCTAAACCCCACAGAGACTGAGGGAGGAGGTTCTTGAGCAGTGTCCCCCCTAGCATGCCGGACCAAGTGCCCCACCAGCAAAAGACTCCAGGGTGCTGCAGTGAGCCTCCCCCCCCATGGCCAGGGACTCCCCTAGCGACCGCATGGGCCCATG
>CAUYON010007738.1:122500-135458 GCA_963573935.1 Arctocebus calabarensis | reverse complement strand
ATATAGTGATCAAGAAAATGCCATGAAGGCTATCTGTAACAGTATGATCAAAACATTTCTGAATGTATATGAATCGTGCCCTATGATTGCACCAATGTACAGAATTATGATTCAATAAAATTATAAAAAAAAAAAAGAAATAGAAAAGGGGAAAAGTTGGTTTAAATACTATAATAGTTTCTCAAAGAAAATCCTTAATTCAATTGAGATTCATTTGTTTGGAGAGGTGACTGAGGAGTGCTTAGTAACTTTTTTCAAGAAGCTGAGAGATTTACTTATTTACTTGCATTTATTTATGTTAGTCAGTTCAATAGTTCCACAAACCCGCTAGGTTGACAGTGCAACTGAGGAGAGGATCTCATTTTCATATTGAGATCTTGACTGTAAGTGGATGTTTAAGCATTGGTATATGCTTACCAAGAAAAGCCAGGAAATCTCTGTGCTTGAGGATTCTTTCCAAACAAAGGCCTTGGCACATTTAATCATGGCATTGATCTAATCAGAGGCTTGAGTATAAAAAGATGTCATTCTGAGGTTTCTTTTATTGGCCATTTATATTCAAGTATGGAGACAGGGATCATTCCAGAAGCCCCGATACTCTAAAGGTCTACTCTGTCCGTATCCTCTGCCTTTGGTTTTGTCAAAGGCTGGCTTTCTCTGAGTTTGCCCCTACTTCTGACCAAGAGTTAGTTTCAGGTTGCCATTCCTTTTTTTTTAACCTAATATTAGTATTATGTAGGTTTTTTGTTTTATTATTAAAATTAAAGTTATTTCTTCCATGCTGTGGGTTAAGCCCTACTTCTCTATTGTTCCAGCTTTCGGAGGAGATTCTTCACAATAGGTTCCAGACCTAGGTTAATTAACAACTCTGTTAACACCTCCTTGAGCTCAAGTGGTTCAAATATGGCCTGCTGAGACATTATTTCTTAAAAGGTGAGGACTAATGACCCAACTTTCAGGCACCATCTCAGAGGCCAGTTTCAATCTCGTAAAGATTTTAAGTCAGGGAAGCTCAACATAGAAAGTCCTGAGCTGTCATAAAATACTATTCCGGATATAGTTGTTTAGAACTGCCTGGGCACTCGGTAACCTAAAATGCAAGTTAACAGTAATTCCACCTCATTTAGTTGTGTTTAAGGTGCTTGAAAGTTATGCTTAATAGACCATAAAAATTATACCTTAAGACACTATTTAAATACAATAATAAATCCTTGTGCAAAGTTATACCAGAAAGTCCAATTAAAAAAAAATCATTATAAATGTTAAAGTTAACTTCACATTTTTTCTTTATGAAAAATATGAAGACTCCTGATTATATAAAATTCTAGATGTGCCAAAATTCTTAAAATGAATTAATTGCAGTGGCTATAGGTTGGTTTATGCTTTTAATTTTTTTTGGTGGTTTGGAAAGTAAATACTTACATGTACTTTTCCTCAAAGCTTAGTATGTTACATGTGTAGGTTAACATATCTTGAATAAAATGAATTGATTGTCTCCATTATATAGCCTCAAAATGTAATACCAGCAAAAATCACCTCCAAGTGGCATGCATGCAACAAACAATTGGTGGCAGTCTGAAATGTGACATGTTGTCAGTGTTCATATATTATGACTAAATATGTATTGGGTTAAAAGAAAATAAATAAATGTTATAAATTAGACTGTCACATAAAAGGGGGAACAGAACAGATTATTCCCAATCTATTGAATTGCCAGGCACGGTACTCTTTGCAACTACACATCTCTTATATTATTTTATTTAACTTGTAAAACAATCCCATGAGGCAATTATTATAAGTCTTCATAAAAAGATGAGAAAGTTGAGGCTTAACAATTATATATTTCATTCAGTGCCATTAATTAAGAAATGGCATCCAAAACTTAATCTACCCTACTTAAAAAATTCACACTTTCATTTTTATCATGATGGATAGATGACTTGCCTATATTTAAAGACAGACCTAAGGAAAAATGAGGAAATTCTTCCAATGACAGAAGGAATGGCTAGAACATGAGAAGTGTTAAAAGTATTATACATAAATAGGAAAGAAATTTGAAAAATCATTTTGAAATAATAATATTACCACATTTTTGGGGAATCTTGTCAAACAAATATTAAAAAGGAGAAGTTGAAAATTGATGACTTAGGCTAACTGAAGTCAAAAATTTTATATAAGTAATTGGACTCTTACCTAACAAATGTAAATATTGTAATCTAATTCTTTGTACCCTGGATGTGAAATAATTTAAAACAATAGAAAAAAAGTATTAGATCCCTGGACATATCAGTTTATATGTTACTTCTTGACTTAATCTTAGAAAAATATGTGACAGATACTATTAGCCATATTTCACAAAAGGAATTCAGTCTTCAAGAAATTAAGTAACTTCCAAAGGACAAAAGCTGGTGCGTGGTAGAGCAAAAATCAAATTTTAAGCTCTCCACAAAATTTTATTCTTCCAAAATACAATATGTTTCTTGTCATGACAAGAGAAGTACTTTTCTAAATGCAAGCACATGAGTAGTTATCGAACGTGTTCTCTGGACATGGCACTTTATAAAGATGGATTGGACATTGGTCCTGTGTTGGACACTTCATTGGAATAAATAAGGTATGTGCGTAAGTAACTATAACAAAGATAACATATGTTTATCACTATAAGAAGAAATCAGATGAAGTGCTTTTTGTTTCAAAGGAAGACAAGGATACTTCAGATTATGGTAGTCAAGGAAGTCTATTTTGTTGAGGTAACATTTCAATTGGGCTTTAAATTATGGGTAGAATTTTGGATGTGTCCACACAGGACATTTGAGAAGGGTAGGAAGAGGGAAGAATATGAACAAAGGCTCATAGATAAGGGAGTAAGTTGCAGGCATTTTAAAAACTGGTAAGTAGTTTTGGTTTTCCTGGCACATAGAGGGCAAGCAATGGAATAATCAAGAAAAAGACTGTGAAATCTTAAATGACTTGTAAAGGATTTGAGAATTAGTTTGGTAGACACTGGGGTGCCACTGCTGGGTTCTGATTGCAAAATTGGCATAATGTAATTTAGGGATAACATTGTTAATGGTAATAAATAGTAACAGTGCTGGCCATGATGCTAGTGTGTACTTTGTGTTCAGGGTCCAGCAGGCGACTTAGGGGCTGGGACAGGAGTTCCAGTAAATAGCTTTGGTAAGGACAGTGGGGATAGGGAGAAAGGAAGGATGAGGGCAATGTTAGATTAGGTAAACACAACCGGTTAGATTCCTGAGGCTGGGAAGAGAAAGAAATTTTGTGTATTTTGTTTCCTCCTCCGAATCTTGGTGAGCACAGAAGAAGAACAGGACAGGCTTAGGTGGAAGGCTGACGAACTCATGGATAGACTTGTAGGGTTTGTGGAAATTGGGGAAGCCCCAGCAAGAAATAAATGTCAGGATTTTAAGACATGTGGCATGGGTTTGAGAGGAAAGGTCATTATTGGAATCTTAGTTTGTGAGTAATCTGTGCCCAGGAAAGCTAAACTAAGAGAGAAAATGAAATGATAGAGGGAAAATTAATGTTAAAAGACAGCGCAGGCAAAACGTATGCTCATATATCAAGGTAAGGGAAAAGAGATGGCAAGAAAGATAAAACAGAAGCAGCTAGAAAGAGAAGAATGTGGAGAATTATTTACAGAAGCTCAATGAAGAAGAAATTTCAAGAAAGTAGTGGTCAGCCATGCCAAATCTTGCAGGGAAACTCAAGGAAGTTTCTGTTTACTGCAAACACTCTTTCCCCAAAGCCTTACTTTTGTACACGGAAAATGAATCTATTTCCATGTCTGTAACATCGTAACAGCATCCTTGAATAATTTTCTCTATTACTTTAGAGTTTGGCAAGTTTTCTATTGGGACAATTTCACTTGGCTGTACTTGTGGAGCCAAAAGATCACTTGTTTTCATTCACTTTGCAAATTAACATGTGTATCGATATCTACTAACTATGAGTGCATAGGGCAAAGATCTTACAAACTATTACTTGGATAACAAAAAAACTTTAAATATTTTATATAGATTACATTTTCCCCTGCCACCTTATTTGGTGTTCTATGAGTAGTGTTTTTGTTTGGCAGCCTACTCACTTTTTGACTCCAAACTGGGGCCAGATACCTGTTTGAGCAAGTGAGCAAACACTTGCTACTGTCTAAGCTCTATGAACTGGTACTTGCTTTCCTCAAATCAAGGCTTTAGAGGCAAAATAAAAACAATGATTTCTTTTATCACCATTCCATCAGGTAAATGGAAATTTTTCAAAGCTCTTTTCAAAGCTTTCCTAGACCTGAGTTGATACAGTGTCTGTCAAAAATCCCATTGTTATAAAACGAATAAATTTTGTTATAAGAAGTAACAAACTGAGTCCAGGCATGGTGGCTCATGTCAGTAGTCCTAGCATTTTGAGAGACCAGGGCAAAAGGATCATTTGAGGCTAGGTGTTGGAGACAAGCCTGAGCAAGAGTGAGACCCTGTCTGTACTGAAAATAGAAAACTTAGATGGTGTATTGATGTCCCATAGTCGCAGCTACTTAGGAGACTGAGGCAGGAAGATCACTAGCGCCCAGGAGTTTGACGTTGCGGTGAGCTGTGATGACACTGCTGTACTCTAGCTTGGGTAACAGAGCAAACCCTAGTCTTGGAAAGAAAAAAAATAAAAGGAAGGAAATAGCAAAGTCTATCCAGACGTCCTTCCCATAAGCATCTCCAATTCAGTATGACTGAACTATAGCAAATCCTTCTTCCCTCACCTATTCTTTACATTGCTTATCTTGCATCAGCAACATCTTTCACTCAGTTGCTCAAGCTAGAAAACAGAGAATTGTTTCTAAGCTTCTTTCTACTGCCCCCCACTATCTATAGTCAGTCAGCCAAGAAGTTCTACCAAGTCCATCCTAGTTCTGGCAATCCATCTGGAACTTCTCTCTCGCTTGCTAACAGTTGTCCTTCACATTATTCATCCTAACCATGTTTGTTGTGCATACTGCTGTGTGCTGGGCCTTATGTAGATACTGGAGACAAAATAATGCGGGCAGCGCCTGTGGCTCAGTGAGTAGGGTGCCAGCCCCTTAGACTGGAGGTGGCGGGTTCAAACCTGGCTCCAGACAAAAACTGCCAAAAAAAAAAAAAAAAAAAAGTCATGGTGCTTAATGGAGATAAAATAATAAACAATGAAGAATTAGTCCATGCCTTCAGGAAGCTTACAGTTTGCTAGTGAAGGCAGGCACCTATCACTCAATTATGCTAATGTTTCATTATTGATGGGATGAATGTTCCAAAGAAAACATACCAAGTATGAGAGGAAAAACAGGGCAGATTTCTTAAGAAAAGGAAAAGCCTCTGAAGCAGAGAAGCTTTGAGTTAGACTCTAGAATTATTGTAGAGAATGAGTAGGAGTAAGACAGGCAAAAGAGGTGTGAAAAGTATTTAAGGCTGAGAGGATTTGGGAAACTTGATACTTGAAGTGAACTTTGTACTTGGAAGATCTGAAGTGAGGATAGTTGGACTAGTAAAGAGAGTAAGTAGTGAGGAAGACGAATCAGCTACAGCCGGAAGCTACAGGTAGGTTGGAGCCATCCTCATTCAGAGGCCTTAGGTGTGACCCTATTTTTAATCTTCAAAACTTACATACTTTAAAAGTGAGGGGCAATGGGTATTAACAGTGTTCTGGAAAAGCCTGGTCATATGCTCACTATATTTAGAGTCATTTTAAACATTTTTGGTTTTATTCTAAGAGAAGGAAGAAGCTGTTGAAGAATATTAAGTAGGGGTATGCCTTTATGCCTTTACTACCTTACCGTGCTCCAATAGCTTCTTCCGTCACCACATTTGTCCTCCCTGTCTACTTTTTCCTGCTTCATTTTCCCTTCCTTCCTTTCTTTCTCTCTCTCTCTTTCTCTCCCCTCCCTCTCCCCCTTTCTCTCTTTCCTTTCTTTTATTGTGGCACAGTCTCACTCTGTTACCCAGGCTACAGGGCCACGGCCGCAGGCTAGCTCACAGCAACCTCAAACTTCCTGGGTTCAGGCAGTCTTCCTCCTCAGTGTCTCGAGTAGCTGGGATTACACCACACCACCCAAATAATTTTTCTGTTTTTACTAGAGATGGGGTATCGCTCTTGCTCAAGCTGGACTCTAACTCCTGACCTCAGGAAACCACTGTCCTCAGCCTCCCAGCTTGCCAGGATCATAGCGTGAGCCTCCATGCCTAACCCTTCCTGCCTCATTTTCCTTTGCACCCCTTATTACTTCCTGAAATTGTGTATTCGTTTGAGTGTTATGTTTATTCTTCCCTTTATGGATTTAAGCTCCGTGAGGGGAGAGACTTTGTTTTATTCACGGGTACAATTTTAGCACCTAAAATAGTACACAATGCGTAGCAGATGCTTTATAAATGGTTAAATTAATGAGTCAGATTGCTTTTCAAGATGCTATGGTTATCATCTAAACTGATTAGAAGAAATGAAAGTTGATGGCAAGAGATGATGGTAAAATGTTGAGCAGTTGACAGATTGGGAAGTAGAAGGCATATTTAGGACTGAGCTGTAATTCAGATGTAGTTGATAAGGAAGAGGAAACATCAAAGAGGACCACGAGATTTGTAGAATGAGCCACTGGGAGAATTTAAGAGGCCACTTACAGAAAGGCTGGAGGGAGGAACATGGGGCAGTGCTCAAGAGTGCGGGTGGCCAGCTCTCCATCTCTCACGGACACTGTGACCTTGATTTCTTCATGTCTTTGTTGCCTTAACCTTAAAATGGAGCAAATTATTAGTATCTGCTTCTTAGGTCATATTTGGGGATTTCGTAAAAGAATATACATAAGGTCTTTATAATAGGACAGTACCGAGTACATTAAAAATTATTCAGCAGAAGTTAGGGGAAAGGATTGGGGAAAATGGAGGACAAGTGACATGAGAGATGAGAGCAGAATCAGTTCGGTTTTATAGTTAGAGACTTTTGGTTTTCATGAAATCTCATATCCCAGCTGAGTAGTTATGCTAAGATGGCACATTATAAAAAATGGGTTTAAATCTCAGAGGGATTTTTGGAGCCAACAGTAGAAATTTGGGAGTCATCCATGTATGGATTATTGAATTCACTAAGGATGTTTAGTACTAAACTCCGATGGACACAAATATAATTTATAGTGCATAAGGGAGACTGAGAAGTAGGATCAGAAAGTTATGATAAAAGTCAGGGCAAAGAGGAGGAGTGGTTGTGAACTGTGTCAGTACTTTCTCTTTGACTTCAAAAAAGACAAGGGCCCAACTGCTCTCTAATCCAGACAGCAATCAGGGTCACAGTGGTTTTTCTGAACCACAAAGGCTAATCTCATCTCACCCAAGTAACATCTACAGTGACTTCCCAAATCATTCAGTTCCAAGTCCAATTTTAGGCTATTTTTGAGGTGCTTCCCATTCTCACCTCGTCTGGCCTTTTCCTTACATGCATCAAATGTGCTATGCTTGCTATTGCGTGCAGAAGCAACACATGCTGTTCCATCTGCCTTGAGTTCCCTTCCACCTGTGGCCCACATGGCTAACTCTGGGAAGACCTACCAGACTAAGCTCTAGCATTACTTCTTTCAGGAAGTAGTACCCAGAGGTGCCTTTTTTCTACCCCATGGAATCTCGTGTTTATCTCCAGGGAAACTTCACCATACTAGGTTGTATTTGTTCATTGTGTTTTTTGACTTATTCAGCCATAAAACACCGTGAGGAAGTGCTGTGGTTTTGGGGGGGTAGGGGTCTTCAGTACCTTGTCCAATGTTTGCTATAGTGTATGTGCTAAATCTTGTGAAATTGAGGAATGATTTTTTTTTTTTTTAAGACAGAGTCTCACTTTGTCACCCTCTGTAGAGTACCACAGTGTCACAGTTCACAGCAGACTCAAACTCTTAGGCTAAAGCGATTCTCTTGCCTCAGCCTCCCTAGTAGCTGGGACCACAGGTGCCCACCACAACACCTGGCTCGTTTTAGAGATGGGGTCTCAGTCTTGCTCAGGCTGGTCTCGAACTTGTGAGCTCAAGTACCTTCCTCGGCTTCCCAGAGGGCTAGGATTATAGGCATAATCACCGTGTCCGGCCTAGGAAAGATAAAAAAACAAAAACAAAAACTGGATTCCACTAACTTTTCTAACTTCATAATCATTCCAGATTCAGACAACTCAGAAAAAGTTTCATATGGGGGATACAGGTTCAGAAGACACTATATTCAGACTATAATAAGATATATTCATAACAAATTCAGACTTATGGGGGTGGGCTTAATTGGTCCATAGGGTTATTGTAGGAACTAAAATGTCATATTATCATTGTATAAATCTGTAAATAATATATTTTTCCTTTGTATAATTGTATTTAACAAAGTGGTTCAGTTATGAGTTTAAGACTCATGTATCATCTCTATCTTTAAGTTGATTTAATTCTTAAGTGCATTATTCTAGCAATTTGATAGGTGACATGGAGGTGAAAAAACATAGTTCTCATACTTGTGATATCTTTTGGGATAATATGAAAGACATGTAAACAAGATAAACCACAGAAGGGTAGCAGAATGGATCCTTAAAATTATCTTTTAAATTCTAGAAGAAGAGATTCACTATAATACTTGGCTTTGAAGTGATCTGTGTAAGGATATTATTTTACTACTTTTTAGAAAACTTGGACTTTCGTCAATGAACTGAATAGTTACATTTGATTATTTAATTTATTTCAACTATTCTTTTTAAATTTGTATCTTCTACTGCAGATTAGAAATGGCATTTAGTACTTTCTTTGAGGACCATAGGGAAATTATAGCCTCTTTTTTAGGTGCTTAATTTTAGGTTTAATAAGCAGAATGGTATAAGAACAAAAATTTATATTTTTGTCTGTAAGAGTACATGATGAAATTTGTTATTCAGTGAAACTAAGAATTTCCCCTCCTAAGTGGCCTGTTTTTTACAGACTAAATGAAATCACTAGCTATTTTGACTTTCCATAGACCAGACTCTAATGCAGATTCTGGTAGCTGATCATCTGATAATGATGATTCTCATCTGAGAATCATCGGATAATGAGAAATTATAATTTTAATGATTAGTGTCCAAAGTGGCATTTAGGGTCCTTTGTCTGAAATGGTACTTATTTGATGGTTACACATTTATGATGGTTACTCATGGCAGGTGACTATGAAATTACTGGGAAAAAAAAATATTTTGAAGTGAAGTGACATGCTCATCAGAGAAAAAAATGAATGATTTTGGTAATTGGATTTGCCCAGATCTGTAAATTTTTTTCCTATTCATTTCATTCATATTTGAAAATAGATATTATTAAGTTCAAAGACTAACTGTAGTTGTACTGGCAGACAGCAATACATATGTCTTGATTCAAGTTTACTCTATTTTAGATGTTTCCCAATTTTTGAGAATTATTCAACTTCATTCTTGCTTTTGAATCTTATCCAAATTGTTTTGCTTGTGTAATTTTTCTGAAATAGAAGAATCAGAAATGATGTAAAAACCTAAGGGAGATAAAGAAAATATATCCAGTAAAGGAGATACCTCAAGGCAAATTATCTCAAAATAGTATACGTTCTCATAATAATCAGAATTTTATTATTATTATTTTTTTATTTTTACATATACATGTGTTAATTAGGTTTCCACTTTTTGCCTTCACAGAATTTAAAAGGCTTAAAATTTAATAACAATAACAATGTTTAAGATAAGGGTTAGAAACAAAAACCACATAAAGAATGAACAAAGATAAATACATTCAGAAAAGGAAACAGAAGATCACTGCATCAAAATATTAAGCAATATTAATAATAATAATGCCAAGAAAGTAATGTTCACATTGTCAATAAGAGTATGTCTATTATAGAATGCGTTGTCTTTGAGGCTCAGTATGAAGTCATCAGTTAACTTCTTATTTTTTTTCTTCCAAAGTCTCAAAAAATAGATATCTAGTATTATATAAATAAAAGTAAAAGAGAGTTTCAAAAAACAGATCATGCCAAATCTTATAGAGAATAGAAAAAGAAGAAATATTTCAAAATCATTCTACTTGATCTGGACACACTTGACATTGAAACTGGAGAAAATATATTTTTATAAAGGGAAATTACAAACATATTTCACTTATAAATGAGGATGCAATATCCTAAACAACATATTGACAAGTTGAATTAAAAATCAATGTTTAAGTAATGTGCTTTGGTCAAAACTGAATCCAATTTATGTGAGAATTAGTCACTATTTTCTTTCCTTTTTTTTTTTTGTTTTCTTTCCCTCACCCCCACCCTCCTTCTCTGTCTCTCTATTGTTTAAAAAACAATATGGCTTTCTGATTTTACAAACATAATTGAATATAACACATTTTGAGGTCCTCAGCATTTTAGAATTTTGAAATATTTTCACAAGATCATCATAATTTAAAAAGATTCTTAGTGTTACATGTACCTGGTCCAAATAGCAATGGCTTTATTTTAGAGATATCTGAAACATATTAACAAACTACCTAGAAATTTTGCTTTTTTACATTAATCATTTTTACTTTAAAAAAAAATCAGTGATTGGCAGCCAATTTTATCTGAAACTATAAGAATTATTTGCCTGACTTAAGAGATAACAGGCAAAGATTGGATATTTCCAGCTAGAATTATATGCCATTGGGTAAAGCAAATAATTTTAAAATTGATTAGCATTTCATAAAAGGCAAGGTCATAGGCTGTGAGAATATGAAAAGGTGTGTTGAATAGATAATGATGTGAAAAGTGTAAAGATAGTTGTATTTAAATGTAAAAAAATCCATGTAAGAATTTGGCTTCTTGATAACTTACTAGACAAATTTATTATTAGCACTATACCCCAAACCACTAGTGAGAATTTTTTTTTTAAGCTTTAAGATTGTATAAATGCTTTGAACCTAGAATTGATGGAAGTAATTGGTAAACTGCTTAATCAAGTCCCACTTGGAAGTGAATGGGAATGGGAGGAGAGAAAATGTAGGCTGGGTAAGGAACCCAACAAGTCAGCGGAGTTCCCTTTAAAGAAAGAAACAAAGATAGCAGTAATTAATGACCCTGACTCTGTGCCAAAAAAGCTTTCTTCTGACAACTCCAACTTAATTAAAACTTAAGACATTTCAATGGCCTCTGAAAGCCCCTGATGGGGTGAACTCTTGCAGACTCGTGAGAAAATTTTGTAAATTAAAGGAAAAGATGTGTGTTACCACTAGTGCCATGACTCTAATCCCTGACAGTCAAAGAATCTATTTAGCCCAAGCCTTTTCTTTTAACCAGCTCACACCTGCAGGCTTCCTGGCACTTCCTCTGCACCAGAGAAGGCAGTTTTGTATTTTACGGAAGATCAGATAATAGGAGCCTTGCTGTTCCTTTTGTTTTTGTGCATTGTTCATTAGCCTGTGAGTGTTGCAGGCACACTTGATATGCTTGGCTTGCTCGGAGCAGAGCATGGCCTGAAAGCTTTAGGTGGTGCAACACAGGGGGAAGATGGGGTAGCAGAAAAAGTAAGGTTTTTTATTTTTTTTTTTAATGTGAAAATGGCTCAAATTAAAACTCACAGTTGATGGGGCAGCCTGAATGGCTGTGGCCTGCTGTTCTTAACACAGCAGAGTGACAAGAAACGAGGTTCTGTGCTAGACGGTGCAGATTTGAGACACAAGGAAATGCGTTGTTAAATAGCCCTTGCTCCTTTTATTGGTACCATTTTTAATTCACTGGAATCAACAAGCATAAGGATTCCCAGTAGGTGTGGAAAGGAGGCATACTGTGCGTGCTATAAAGAAAATCGGGTGGTGATCTATTTATTAATAAGTATATCGAAGACTGAAATCTCAGGAATGACATTGGTTGAATACCAGTTGGGGTGAATGGTTACTCAATTTACATGAGAAAAAAAAAAGGAGTTTAATTTCTCCTCCCTCCCCTGTGGAAAGTGTTCTGGGGTGTGATAATAGCAAATACCACCCCCAGCACCTCACAACTGGGCTCTCACACACACTGGGCGCAATGGCCTCAGGCACATCTGGTGACGAGCACAGAGAAGATCAGCCCCCAGATTGTCTCTTCCCTTTTGGACCGTCTTGAGGCTGGTGTGTCTGGAGGACACAGAAATGTTCCTGTTTAAATCCAGGCTTGGGTATCTTTTTAAGTGTCCATACTAAGGAAAGAAAAACTTATCTTCAGGTACTCAGGATTCTCATCTTCTGAATCTTTCAGGTCTTTGTTTGCTGAGGATAATTATGCAGCATTTGTGTTTGCAGGTGATGACCCATAACTCACAAGAGCTATGCTGGACTTCTTTTTCAGGGAATGGGAATGATCAGAAACTTCACCTTTTACAAAACTGTGGGAATGACGCATTAGAACAAACCATCAGTTCACTTGATTTTTTAAAAAAATAGTAAAACTTCTGTCCATGAGTGTTAAGCAAATATAATATATGGGTCCTGTCTTTTGGTGTTTGGAAAGGCTCACCAGCTAGTTATTCTTTTCTTACTAACCACTTTCAGATGCTAAAAGCAAGGGAGGTGGGGGAGGGATGGTAGGAATCAACATGTTTGATCCTGTATATAAAGATTTTTGTGTGTGTTTGTTTGAATTTCAGAATGCTAACCCTTATCCACCTAATCTAAGAACAAATAAATACCACCTGTGCCCATTTGTGTATTTTAAAAGAAGCACATACAAATATTTTAATGAATTACTAAAAGTCATATAGCTTATAGTGAATCACAGTTATTAATATTTTTCCACTTTGTTGCTATTCTTATTTTGGAAGTTTACTTGGTTTCTATGGAATTGAACCACCCCAATTAAAATGGGAGAAAAGTTTTTTTAAAAAATAAACTACTGTAACAGAATATGTTTGGGAGTTGTAAAAGTTTTTCCATTGAAAAAATCAGAATTTAAGAGGATCCTGTTACATGCTGTGGGCA
>CAUYON010007738.1:102500-117500 GCA_963573935.1 Arctocebus calabarensis | reverse complement strand
TTTGATATAGATTCATTTTCCCTTGATTTGATATATTAAATTTTTATCTTTCTGTACCTCTGCTTTCCATTTATAATATTGGGAAACAACTGGATATCTGTAAAAAAACATCCCAACAATATCAGACAACTTCTAATGAAGACTGTTGACACTGCTGACATTCGGCATGATGTCTTGCCAAAAAGGAAATTAAAAAATACAAGCCATTATCCTAAAGACCATCAGTTTATGAAAATAGTTAATTTCACATCACTTTGTTGAGCATAAAAATGTCCCTTGCTGAAGGACAGAACATGTCTCTCATAATCATGATCGTTTCATTGCTTGTTAAAATGATCCTTTAACTTTTTCAGGAACTCTGTAGATATTAATTAGTCAGCTTACATGCTATAAACATCTCAAGCACTAGAGTGCAAGTTGCTCTTCTACGCCAGGCATGTCTCTACATCTTTTCTTTTATATATGTCTTGCTACAAGAGGCTAGCACAGCATTAGCAGAAAAGCATAGAAAGGCCTCTTATTCCTGCCATTGTTTACTAGTGGGGTTGCCTGATGGAAGGGCTCATAATCATGGATGCAATTTTGTCATGGTCTCACGAAATGTCATCATTTTCAAGGGCTTACATAAATGATACCATGGATCTTATAGAGATAATTGTTACTAAGAACATCATTTTAACCTGAATCATCTTCCAAAGAGTGCTGGATAAGGGAGAAAGGTAGTCTTTTATCAAAGGCATGTTTTAATGAAAGCTCGTGTGACTTTGGAGATGAACAGCATTTGAAGTGTTATTGCAGGATGCATTTAAAATAAAAAGAACTTTGCTTGGTTGTTTTGTGGTTTTGTTTTTCCTGAATTTTGATGCTCCAGAATGCTTCCAACCATAGCTTAATTACTAAAATTGAAGTACTTACCATTTGAATATAAGCTTTGGAAGAATAACAGGTCTTAGTGTTGTTTTCTTTTTGTAAAAAAAGTATGTATTGATTTCTTTGTATCTCTCCCTATTCAGTGATATGGTGAGGCTAGGAAAAAAATGAATGTTGCATTTCTGCAGCTTCTTGTATAATGTATATAAAATATGTGTGTACTTTAAAAACATTATAGTATCTTTGAGGATAAAAGTGAACCTAACATGTTTCAAAGCAGAGCATAAAATAATCGTCATTGGAAAAACAACATTTAATTATTAATGAAACCAAGATACTACCTTGAAATAAAGATGGGCTTTTTTTTTAGTTTGGTAATATTTTAAAACAAAGCAAATAATGCCTTTTCTTTTCTAACCCAATTTACACAGGACTTCCAATTCTTAATGTGATAAACACAAATAAATATGTTTTTAAAAATCTCAAATAAAGCAACTGGGTATTTTCCATTTTTCTGAGCTTTATGTGCATTTTCATCTGTGGTTATTTTGAGGCAGAATTACTACCTAGCAATTTCCTCTTGTCTGTGAAAATAATGTATTAAAGATGAAGTAATGTAATGGTGGTAATCCAGCTCTTTAAAATAATCAGTCTCCTATGCATATAATATTTATGTTATTGTCTGTGCAGGAGTTTTCTTTAACTATTCTTTATCTACCAAATTTCTTGTTTGACAAATGAGATTAGATTACCAAGTCACAGCTGTGTATGCTGGTTGATGTATTGCTCTAGGATGGATAATTCATAAAAGCCCAGTGTTATTTGAGGGTTAAATATTTTTTTAGATAGGAAAAAATAAGGCTGCGTGCTAAATATTTTTTTTCATTTTTGTTATCTAAGTTTTACCAGGTTTAGACTAGTTATTGACTCAGTAAATGTAAAAAAAAATGTTGATATGCTGTCAATATTAATGTAGATGTCAAGCCAACACTGGTCCCTAATGTATGTAAGAGCAAGTATTTTTTTTTTTACCTTGATACAGAAAGGCAGTCATGTGTGAGATTTAATATACATCCTAATCTGTCTTGTCATTGCTCCAGCCATGGGTGATGTGCTAATGTGTGGGCCGCCATTTTCTTTTTCTCCTCAAACAATGGAATAGATACCCATGAATGACAGTCAAGCTCCACTCTGTAATTATTTTGAGGACAGTTAGAATATATAGCAGGAACACTACAGGGTTACCTTTAGACTTAAAGTCTATGACTTATTTAAACATCCAAGCAGCCTATAATTAATAAAAACAAGCATCCTTCAAAGGTCCATTCTTAGGCATAATGAGAAGTATTCCTCTAAAAATTAAAAAAAATTTTTTCATGTGAATTTTGATGTTTGAATATGCTAAAATTCTGAATTGCTTTAGCACCTACTCCCCCCGCCCCTGATTATTAGTATCTTAACAGAAAGTGGCAATACATATTCTAATTAGGCTTTTATATTCTTTTATGTTTTTTTCTATTTTTCATATACTTTTACTTGATCAGATTTGATGTCATTAAAATGATAACGTTCAACAAAATAAAACTGAAATACACAACCCACGTTTAATATTAATTAGATCTCTTCATTTCTAATAAATGCAAATGTTTAAATTTTTAACCTAGGATATACCTGATAACATTTTAATAAACTATATAAATCCAGGCTAAGATGCTTTTAATCATCTGGGTCAAAAATGTAATTGTTTTTACATACATTTATAATGTGAAGGTATATCCGTTCAGAGTAATTTTCTGTAGAAATAAAGAAAATTGTAATGTTTATGAAGCCATCCTGTACTGAGTCAAATGAACTTTATTCATATTTTACAGCAACACAGTTGAAAGTCTGAATATTAATGAAAAGGATTTTATGATATTCTACATATTTTGAATATATTCTTTAAATGTTGTCTGTCTACAGAAACTAAAGTAGCATTGTGGATCTTCACCCTAATGGAAATTGAAAACAGTCATAAAATTTTGGCTGTAAGCGTTTGCCAGCAAATTTTACCTTAAGAATAATTCCATGGGTGGGGGGAACCTCTATTTTTAGAATAAATGTTATAAATTTGCCTTCCTACTTAAGTTTCCTACAAGTGGCTCTTCTTTTCTGAGAATAATAATATAAAGGCTAAATTGTTACCTTATGTTTTCATTGGGTGGGTTTGTGACTACTGACAGTTGTAATTTACAAAAATTACAATGATTATAGACATTAACATACTTGACGGCAGCTATTATTTTTATTTGAAATACAAAGACTTTCAGTGGATACTGGACATTAAAACCTTGTCTATAGATGCCAAGTGAGGTGAGGAAGTGAGGCAATTATTCAAAGAATTTAGACAAAGACAGTGATATGGATAGTTTGGATGCAAATGGTTGTTTGGCTTGAATGTTCTCTAATTTCTTTGCATATGTTCTTTGCTAGTAAACTGGTTATCTGTTACCAGTAAGTCAATAGATTAGATTGACTCTGAATATGAGTAAGCTGACTGAGGATAATTACAAAAGCAAATATTTATCTGTTCTTGATTCCCTCAGCCCCTGTTGACAGTCCTATGATGCAGGTGTGATTAGTATGCCTATTTTACAGATGAGGAAACTGATTTTCAGAGAGGTCAAGTTTATGTACAAGTTTACACAGTTTCATTATCCTACTAATAGGATAATGAAAAGCAGTCTGGCTCTAGAATTCATCTTATAACTACCTAGAAATTAATATTCTATAGGGAAAGAACATTTTGTGACAGAACTAAAAAAAGAAACCATTTCTGCGATAATCCCCAGATATCAAAAATTAAAGACAAAATTCTCTTTGTCATTCTCTTCTCTTTCTTCCACTAGCTGTCCTCCTTATCTGGGAAAACTACTAACAATATACAGGATAGTTTCATGTGAAGTATCTGATAGATAGTTTGACATCAATGACTGTGGATTTTACTTTTTGGATATTTGAGATAAAGAGACGATTGTGAGCCTAAAACACGTAATCCAAGGAAAAATTTTTTGAGGATTTCACCTTTCAAAAGACACAAAGTAATGTGATACGGTAAATAGTAGATACATCAGATGTGTCAAATTTTAAGTGTTGATATTTTAATAGAATCTGTAGTGTATAATAGGTTTTATTTTACTATTCTCTGATAACTAAGCCTTTCAAAATAAGAAATATATATAATATTTTATACTCTCAGCTAAGTTTTTATCTTAATTGATTGATTGATTGAAATAAAGACTTACTCTGTCATCTAGGTTAGAATGCTATGGTGTCATCATAGCTCACTGTAGCCTCAGAGTCCTGGGCTCAAGCTGTCCTTCCACCTCAACCTCTCAAGTAGCTGGGACTACAGGTGTGCTACCACATCTAGCTAAGTTTTTCTATTTTTAGTAGAGATGGGGTCTTGCTTTTGTTCAGTTTGGTCTCAAACTCTCAGCCTCCTAGAGTACTAGAATTACAGGCATGAACCACTGAGCTCCAGTTTTTACTTCAAATGTAAAGATTAAGTCATTATTACAAAAAGTAAAAAAGAAAAAAATTCCAACAATTGAGTTTCCAAAGGTTGAAATGATTGCTGTCATTTTCTAGGAAGATCAGATCTCTGTGGGTAGTCAGATCTGTAAACTCAGGGTTATACCTTTTCTTTCCTCATAAGTAACAAAATCACTGTGTAGAATGTCCTTTACATGTATATATGCTGTATTTTAATTCTTTCATATTGTTTTAGATTCAGCAAAGAATTAATGATTTCTTATTGTCATACTATTAAATGAGTCACCAACAAAAAAAGTCTTTGCATTCCAGTTTATAGTTTAAGGGTAAAATGGGTTGAATGTGATCAAGTGTTATAAGATGGGTAAAAACAGGGTTATAAAAACCTAGACAAAGTAGCTAATACATAAATCTAAAACAAAGTAGATTACTACAGGATAAAAGAACCTTGGAACATGGGCAGGTTTTCAAAGGAGAAGAGGGAAGTGATTAGGTAATGATATTCCAGATGAAGTAAAACATGGTAAGCAAATTCTGCACATGTGAAAAGCACAGGGTGTGCCGTAGAGGTCAGTAGTACAGTTTGGCTGAGACACCAGGACATGTGATGAGGAAGCAAAATTGGAAAAGAATATGGAAACCATGAACCAGGCTTAGAAAAAGATAGTTGATGATAATGATATTGATGATAGCAGGCTTTTACCAATCTCTACATACCAATCACTGTTCTAGGTACTTTACATGTATAAGCTCAACCATTCCTTATAGTAATAGTAAGCAAGTGGTACCATCATGTTCCTCATTTTAGGAATGAAGAAATTAAGAATACTTTCAAGCTAAATAATTTGCCTGACAATTACTCAAATGGTAACTAGCAGAAATCAAGGTGACCAAAGGAGTGTGGAGTCTCGTTAGTAAGGGAAGATGTTAGGCTGGATGACAGTAACTTAGTTGTCTCTAGTTAGGAAACCTTATTCGTTCCTTACTTTCTTCCCAACGTGAAACACATGCTCATAATCTTCTAGTCATCACTGAGTGTTGTCCGTTATTTCCAGACCCAGCATTTCTCTTTTCCTTAGCAATCTTCTGGATCTTTTCATTGGCTATCATTCCTTTCGCATTCCTCAAGACCTCAGCCGTATTGTTAAACATCCCTCATCTGTGATCTTGCTGTATCATATAACTTGGCACTCAATTGCATATTGAATTTTATTGTTGATTATTAATTTATTTCTTCTGATCTTGCCTCTTGGCTCTCAGTCTATATTTCAATAATTTTTAATGTGTTTCCTGCTTCTCATATTCTGTTCAGTTTATAGTAGAGATTCTGATGGTTTAACACTAATGGTCTCCTGGTTAGTTCTGGTCAAGTAGAACCTGGTCATCCAAGTGCTGTTTTTGACTATTTGGAGACATATGCCAATGGACTAGTTGAAAACTGAGTTTCTCTTAAAACACTGCTGCTTCAGTCACCTACTATGAGATCTATACAATATCAAATCAAATAATCCCATTTTAGTATGAAGAGCCAGGTTTTTGGTTCTTTATATACAAAGGAATAAAGAAAATATTCAAAGTGAGGATCTGGGGTCTGGACCATATGAAATAAATTGTTTAACCTGATCTTGATTACTGAGCTGCTCAGTTTTTGATTGAACTGATCAGATTATTTTAGTTTACTGTCAGCATTGCCTTGATGATTAAATTGGATACTCTATTAAAATAATTCATGAAAACATTTATTTCACACCAGCATGTTATTTGGTCTTCTGGAAAGTTTACAACCAAAGTATTTATTTGTCATTATGTGGTAGACAAAGAAATCAGCTGGCTGATATTAAGTGACTTCCATTATTGCGTTGCTGTTGGCTCATGTAAGACTAAACTAACATATGATTGTAAAAGTCCTCAAAAGAGCAATCAAGCGTTTTGGCCAAAATCCACTCCTGGATGAGTGGGAATTAATATCAAAGAGTGCACCAACAGACTGTTTTGACTGTCTACAAGATGGTAAACAAACATTTTGGCTAAATTCCGTCTTTTGATTACGACATAATAGAGCAATTTGAAAGAAACATTTGTATGAAGTGCTCTAATGGGGAATCATAGAACAAAATTACCAAAGATAATGAGTGAGCCTTAGACTGTATCTGTGTTATGAGAAAACAATATTTTGTCAGGAAATAAATATGTGTGTATCATAGCACACAATTGTTTTTAGCTTTCTGCATTAATAAAGATAACTAAATGACTGCAGAATCTCATTTTCACTTTATGCTGTGAAGACAGTACATTTAGCATTTAACCAGTTTAAATTGATTTATACAGTCTAAGTCATCATTTCAGGATCAACATAGATCTATGGGTCAAAATTATCTAGTTCATTCATCTCCATTAATCAAATTAGTTAGATAATTACCGAATCTCCATTTTAATTTGTGGATTTGAGGTCTGAATTATCTTGACTTGTTTGTATAGGGCTTTGAAAGTTTAATTTCTGTGCTATTAGTGGAACTGAAAATAGTGTTAAATTGTTTTAGAAATAATACTCTGTTCCATTAGTGTCTTTGTAGCCTGTCATATAAACATGTAAATACATGTGCATATGCATTTAGAAAAAATAATTTTTCAAATTTTAATGCACAACTGCATTTTCTGAGATATTACAGTCTGCTATTTAAATAGGTATTTGAATTTCATTTAAAATGTGTAATATTTGCTTGATTTTGTTTCAGATTTGATTTATGTGACATGGCAGCAACTTCTAAATGATTGTCTTTCTCCTTACTTTACTATTTATGTCAAAATATGTGAGTTGTTCTATTGATACTTATCTATATTTGAACATGGAAAGGCCTGGAAAAGTTGTTCTACATATCTGAATGTATTTTTATAAATTGTTCATATATAATTTGCTGGTTGAGAGTGTACAGTCTATAATAAAAGAGGTTCACAACTTTTTCTAATCATAGTAATTATTGATTGCTTACTCTGTGTCAGGCACAGTGACATACTTTAAATGTGTTAATTCATTTAACTTTATCACATCCACACTGAGGAAAAAGTTATTTCTATTTGTGATTTTCATCCTCAGAAATTGAGATACAGATATTAAATAATCTAACAAAGTCATACATTGGGGAACTGATGGAGCTAGGGTTTTTATCTAACATAAATCACGTATTCCTAATTGTGATCAAGCAGCATCATTATTATTATTAATGATACTCTTGAAAGGTTAACAAACTAAAGTACTTGAATTTAAAGAAAAAGACAAAATTAAGTCCTTCTTGAAGAATTACATTTTTTTCAAAATTCTTGACATAAGGAAATGTTAGATTGACATTAAACTTTGATAATAAGGTTAAAATGAAAGCACTGACATGGTTTGTCTACTAATGAATCAAATTTGAGCTTCTTTGAAAAGAATAAAATCTCTGGCTCCAAGTTTTGGGGACTTGTTGAACTAGTATGATTAGTTATCTTTCTCTTGACTATTGATATTTTTAAACTATATATACATTTTTATTTTATTTCTTTTTTGTAAAGTAAAGGACAGCCCCATTTTAAATCTAGCAGCATAATTCCCAAGTTGTAATAATTCAGTTATAGAAACTTGCTACCTTTTAGGTTCCCAGGGGCAAAGTTTGGGTTTCCAGCCAGCCAGCCTAGTGTGAGCGCAGGAGAATGTATTGCTGGGGTCTGCCTTGGTTGAGTAACAACCACTCAACCAGAGAAGAATTTTTAAAGGGGCCGGGAGGCCTATGCCTTGCAGTTTTCTTTTTGGTAGATTGTTTCTTACTAGAATTAAACCAGAAAACCATACATAAGTTCTTTTGCTTAACATTTTATTTCAAATTGCAAGTAAAAAAAGAAAAGAAAAGAGAAAGAAAGAAAGAGAGAGAGAGAAAGAAAGAAAGAAAGAAAAGAGAGAGAAAGAAAGAAAGAAACAGAATGAAATACTGGTTAAAAATAGCACAAAAGAATCTCAACTTTCTTTTTGAGCAAATATAAGTCTCCTTTCTATTTAGTGGGGTCTTTTTTTGATCATCTGGGCAATTTTCTGAATTTTAAGTGTTGTAAGAATCATACTTTAATAAATTCTTTCTACCACTGCTGAATCTGGCCACGTTGTGTGTCTGCTACACACCTTCGCTGTTTACGTGGTGGACTGCAACATTAGATTTTTCAAAGAAAAGCTGTCTGATCTGTTTAAGTAAATTCGGGGGGCAAAGCTCTAGAATTCTTTTCTTATGTTTTAAGGTAAAGAGTTTAGATTTTAATGTAGAAATCTGTTCAGATAAGTGGTAAAATTTATATGTGGTTTAGTAATATATTTATAGGTAATATTAATACCTTATCTACATTAACTAGAGGACATATTTTATGTCCAGCTATCTTTACTACATTTCATTGTTGGGACATTTCATTCTTTGTATAAAGTATTGAACTTATTTGAGAAGTACAAGGTGGCAGAGTAAGGAAGAAAAATCTCTTCTTCCTTACTCATCTACAGTCTCTGAGTATGTAGGGAACAGGATTTTAATCCCAGTCTCACTATTGACTGGGTAAAATCACATAACGTTTTAGGATTACCTGTAAAGTGGATGTTGTGGCATAAATTACCTCTAACCTCTAAAATCCTATCTGTAGTAATATTTTGCACGGATATTGCAATATACAGGATTCAATATGTATTCAAGTTGCACATTATGAAACATTTATCTTTTGCACACAAACCCTAGACCCCTGAATATATAGAGCATGTTGTGTGAATGTGCATCAGGATCTTAATGTTTACCTGTTACTTGTACGGCTATGAAACTTTTAAATCCACAGATATAATTTTCAAATTTGAGTTGTATTTTTTCAAGGGATTTGGGGCTTGGTTACAAAGGTAGTAACTTTATACACACATTTGCTGTGGAAGTTTTTAGAACCAAACACTTCCCAAACCTAAGCTGTGGTCGAACCTCAGCTGCTGCCTTGTGCAAAGTGATTCTATAGTGTCAGAGCAACACGAAATCCTGAGATAGACACAGGGTCAGTTCACGGCATGCAGGCATGTCACTGGTGTGCAATTGGGGGAGAGGGGGATAAAAAGGCAAGGAATGGATTCGTGCCAACAGACTTTACAGTTTTGAAGTAATTAGTAAGCTGTGCAGGTGTCTATTAAAACTAACTGACAATAAATCTTGGTTCTCTTCCGAATATTGCTTCAGTTTCTCAAGTTTTGTGCCTCAAGGGGCAAAAGAAAATGACTGCAAGATTAATTACCACAATGTTTTATTCCCAATAAGAAATTTAACCAAGTGTTCTCTCTTTTTAAAAAAAGTCATTATTTTTGGTGTTATTAATACAACTACTAATAAAGAGCATGGGGTAATCATTCTGGAAGACCACTGGACCTGATGACGTGTTTCTTGGTGAAAGGAAGGTCTAGCGTTGGAAAGAACCATAAGCAAACAGTGCTTTGGCTTGTCGGAAGTTATGTATCCCAGGGAGCTGTGTGATGCAGATTTCTTCTTTAGAGCATGTTGGGAATACCAAAGTTGTAACAAGGTGCCCAGGGCTCTATTGCCCACAGGTTCTTAAGTAGGGTAACTAATTGCAGGTAAACTTAACCACAGAGTGACATTTTTCCTAGCTTCTCCATCTGCTCTTTTTTGACACCCCTGCCATTAACCGTCATTTTCCTTGAAATATACGGTGAATCTGAAAGGCCAGCTCTACATCACATCATTTCAGATTAGGGGCAGTTCCTTTGAGTTGAGCACTGTTTAGGTGTCAGAAAGAAGTCCCTGACCTCTGTGGAACCACATTGCCGCGGGGCCTTAATTAGCACTGACTCCAGCCATTACTGAAGAGAGCACAAAGGAGAACACATCATTTTTCTACTGAGGAAGTGAGTGTCTGACCTAATAACTTGTCCAGACTGGCAGGACACTGTAACCATACAGTAACAATGGGCATTATTCGGCTGCTTCCACCTCGTGTGCAGCAGAGAACGGGACACAGAAGGAGAAGGGATTGTAGCTACCTCCCAAGGAACGTGTTTAGCTTCCTCTGCCTTTTATTAGGAACGAAGTAGGGGTAGCCTTTAAGAAAAAAGAAAAAAAAAAAAAAAGCAATATTGAAGGCGGCATACATACAGATCTTCTCAAATACATGTATCTAAAACTATTTTAAATCATTCCATTTGAATCTGTATATGTGTTGATTTATCAAATAATTCTTAAAGAGATTTTTCTTACTGCAAGAACAGTTATTAAAAGGGAAAGAAATTATTTGGACATTAAAACTCTCTACTTGATTGGAAATTGTACACAGAATGAAGTCTTTGATGAAAAGTCCGATCTCTAAAAAGTACACTTATTTTCCGAAATGTACATTGATTTGCTTTTAGCCTTCTGTAAGTCCAACAGAGGAATTTGGAGTATATTGGCTACTGTAAAAATGATTTAAGTTTACCTGCCTTTTCTAAGATTAGAAGCCACAAAACACAATTTAGTATACTTGGCATTTTTGGTGGACTCGTTTAAAGGAATAGTCATATAAAAGATTATTAAAAAGAGGTTGACCTGGAATTTCATTGTGTTCCTCTCTTTTTCATTCCTTTTCTTTTCTTTCCATCTCTTTTTATTTTTCCTTTTTCCCCTTCTATCTTTTTTTTAAATAATAATCATGGTACTAGATTAACATTAGTGAAGAATCCACTGCAATAAAGTAATAAATTAGGAGAAAAATGGGGGTGATATGTATGACTTATGAGTCTTAAGACTATTTTATTAGGGAAGCTCTTTAAAAGTCACTCTTGAAGTAATTAATGTACTTCACTTAAAATTGATCCTCTTGAATAGGAAAACCTGACCTGAGGCCCACTGGGTCATAAACCTAACCAGCATTTTAAGTATTTTATCGTAACAGAACTTTTTCCTCCATTACTGTGATATCTCTCTTCTATTAAAAGTACATCATTTTAAAAGGTTATGGTTCAGCTATAAGTACTTACATAGAATTGAAATTGTCATGGAAGGACTCAAATTTAAGCATCTCCTTCTATTCATTTTATAAATAATTTTTTGAGTTGGAAATACTTTTGTACCACAGTAGCTGAAAGGTTAGAATTTTCTATAGCCCTATTAAGATTAATGCATGCATTCTCAAAATTTTCAGGGTTTTTTGTTGTTGCTGTTCCGGTGTGAGACTTTCTCGTCAGGTTCTCATACATCTCACACATGAAGAGGTTCACACACAGAGAACCTGGAAAACGTACTTTGGAGAGATCTCTTTCATTTCCAGCCACACATTTGTTTTGCTCGGTGACAGCACATCCTCTGTTGCTACAACTTGTAGAGCCCATGAACAGCAATAGAAAGAGAACAATGATGTGTAACTCCTCTGTACCTTAACTGGAAAGGTTTTCTATGCAGGAGACCATAATTGTTCTCTCTTTTTTAAGCTCAATCCTCCTCATTCTTTTTTTCTTTTTAAGAACCAAATTTCTGGGTGGTGCCTGTGGCTCAGTGGGTAGGGCACTGGCCCCTTAGAACAAGGGTGGCAGGTTCAAACCCAGCCCCGGCCAAACTGCCCCCCCAACATAGCCGGCATTGTGGCAGGCACCTGTAGTCCCAGCTACTCAGGAGGCTGAGGCAAGAGAATCACCTAAGCCCAGAAGTTGGAGGTTGCTGTGAGCTGTGATGCCACAGCACTCTACTGAGGGTGACATAGTGAGACTCTGTCTTTACCAAAAAAAAAAAAACCCAAAAAAACCCCAAATTTCTGGGGCTGGGCACAGTGGCTCATACCTGTAATCCTAGCAGTCTGGGAGGCTGAGGCAGGTGGGTCACCTGATCTCATGGGTTGCAGACCAGTCTTCGCAAGAGCAAGCCCCGTAGGGCTGTGCCTGTGGCTCATAGGAGTACGGCGCCGGCCCTGGAGGTGGCAGGTTCAAATCCAGCCCCAGCCAAAAACTACAAAAAAAAAAAAAAAGCAAGCACCATCTCTAAAAATAGCCAGGTGTTGTGGCGGGTGCCTGTAGTCCTAGCTATTTGGGAGACTGAGGCAGAAGAATTGCTTAAGCCCAATTTGAGGTTGCTGGGAGTTATGACGCCACGGCAGTCTACTGAGGGTGACAAAGTGAGACTTCGTTTCAAAAACAAACAAACAAAAGAATGTCTGGTTTAACTTAAATACAAACGATCCACTAAAAAAGAAAAATTAAATGTAGGCTTATAGTTTTGCTTAAAGATAATCTTTTAATATATTTTACATGATTATATAGCTAGCAAAAAATCCTGTCAAAATTCTTTAAACCTAGTTAAAACAGAAAGAGAGAAAGTGGCTGGCCTGTCATTATTTTCTATAGTGTTCAAATCAAGCCTCTCCCCAGTCGAAGGCCATTGCAGTAGACATTTACACAATCCAATTGTCCCTGGACCAGATGTCAGCCTGATAGGAGAGACTCAAGTACAAAGCAGCATCTTCCTCCAGGAGAAATGATGGAAGTAGTCTCGTCAAGTCTCAGGGAAAATGGAAGACAAGATGCAACCCCAGTCGTTTCTTTCCTTATTTCTCCTCTGTCATTACACCTGATAATGGAAGGACAAATAATTATATAAAAAGCAATGAAAACCTGAGTTCGGAGACTAAAGGCTTCTTTTCATCTGACAATGTAGAAAAAAAAGTAAAATATTAATGTTGCCACGGAAAAGAATAGCTTTGTTAATTTTAAGTTTTCTTAAACATAATGATTCCAGTATTCAGGCAGCATGGGTTGCATTATGTAGTCCTAGCTATACAGGAAGCTGAGGCTGATCACTCCAGGACAGGAGTTTGGGGTTGCAGATCATGCTGGTGAATAGACACTGCACTTTAGCCTGGACAACATAGCTAGACCCCATCTTTACTGAAACAAGAAGCGATTCAGATATTTAAAGTGATGGACAAGTCTCTGTCATCTAAACTCCCCTAGGTTGTTTAATCCCTGCTTGTTTTGTTAGTTATAGGTTTATTATTTGATTTTCATGAAATGCAAACTATGTGTTATTCTAAGTATCATTGTGAAAACTGTTAAAGCAGATGTTTTATCACAAGTACTGTGTTGGGGAAAAAAAGAGTCAAAGGAATAGGTTGTGGAAGGCCAAAACTCTTAGAGAGTTTTCCACACAGGAAAAGCAGAAAAACATTAATTTATAGAAAGGAAGTTTGGAAATCATCATGGACTTGTCAGTCTGTGAGACTAAATTTTAAAGTTAGGATAGAATAGGCAAGCACGTCCACTGATTGGAGCATACAGGTTATACTGAGAAACAAAATGATTTTGAAAAATAGAAATTTTATAGAAATTCTATCACTTTATGCAGCTTAGGTGAGACAACTATTTTATGCAGGTTATAGTTATAGACATTGTATTATTTTATAACAGAGAGGAGATAGCTGATTGTCATTTCAATAGATACAGATAGATAGATAGATATGCACTAACACTTTATAGGAACTGGGATTTATTCATTCTGATATAACTTGAAGGAAGTACCTTTCTGGTAAACTCTTGAGTGAAGCAATAAAATCTATATCTTTGATCTTTTATTAAAGATATAAATTGTCTGCTGAGATCAAGACCTGTCCTTGGGGGGTTTGAAGTATGCCAGGGTTTGTCTTGTATTCTAAATTCCCGTGATTGCCACACTTTCACCTGGGCTTTGGGGTGGTGGACATGAGCAAGGGCATACACAGCACACGGATATGCCGTAATGCTTCCGTGGTGAGCCCTGCCTGGAAGAGCTAGATCAACCTGATTGTCTCACCACACTGCCCTGGAGGGGCTGAAAACCAGAACCCTTGGGGGGTTTGAAAATGTAAAGTATCCAATTTCTAGTTTATAACTTTAAAAAAAAAGGAGTTATTACCACTCCTCCTGATAATGTTTCCGTAACTAAGGAAAGGACAGACTGTTTTCCACACTGTGAAGTCTGATAAATATAGAAGGATGTTTTGGTTATTTTTGTTTTTGGAATTCCATCCTATCCATCTTTTTCATATGACTTCCTACACTGGTTCATTGAATGTTATCTAACAAAAGCCAACATTTGCCAAATATAGGTAACGTGTGACTGTGTCTTGAAAAATATCAAAACAAAACCAAACCCGAGTCTCCTCTGATTTAAAGTGATCATACCTAGGATTGTTTAGCCAGGTGGCAAGCAGAGAAACTGTAACCACAGCATCTGAGTTGTTTAGGCTCAGACATAAGACATAAGACCAGCCAGGCCAGCTACTTTGTCGTATATTCAGTCCATCCATGGCTCATGAATATGGCTTATCCTAGCAGTGATTTTCTGGTGTCAGTGGTTTTCTGCAGTTTAGTCAGATTTGGAAATTGAAAACTCACTCCATCGGGCCTAATACATGAATTTGGAAATGACGTTTTCCAGACATGTTTTCTTTAAAATATTGTTGGTCTCTCTGATAAATGGGTAGTTTTTAGAAAACTGCTGATAAACCTACAAAATGATTTCATTTATATAACCATAAGGTCATGTCATAAACAATCCAGATTCTGAAAATCAAAGATGAGCATGAAACGCCTCTTCT
>CAUYON010007738.1:35000-97500 GCA_963573935.1 Arctocebus calabarensis | reverse complement strand
AACTCTGCCTCAGCTAATTACTTCTGAAAAGAAAGAGGGTTTTGTGAAACTCAAGATGACATTTAAAGTTCTGCCATTGAAGAAATATGGCTTAACTGGGACATTCTCTATATGATATGGTATAAAATATGCATCTGAGTTATCAAATATGAGTTTACAAACTTTGCAATTAAAACAAATGGTTACAGAGTGCACAAAAGTGGACTTTTGCACAATCTTGAATTCAAAATTATCAGCTTTAGGCTTTGGATGATTTTTATGCTATAGGGACAGCCACTTTCAGATACCTATTTATTTTTTGAGAGTCAATATGTTTTTCAAAAGACTCGGAAAACATTCCCCACAAACCTATTCCTACATTGGAATTCTTACCTTGGAATGTAATGCCCTTATTACATAAGGGAAAATAATAAGAGAGTCGTTATGGCTCATGGTACTTCCTTAGATTTGAACGCCTAGTCCACAAAGTAAAGCCAAAGTAAGGCCAAAGAAGGCTTTTCCATCCTTTAGTGACTCTGAGACTGAAAAGTGTGATATTTTCTATGCTAGCACATTTTTCACTAATTCCTGTCAGCACACTTGAGCTGTGGACCAACAGTAAGCAGTATCCATTTAACAGTAAAGACACAAGTTTACTTTAAGATATTTATGAGCAAGAGAAATTTCTCTGTCCAGTACTGAAAGAAAAGTCCAGAGTTTTCTTTTGGAACAATGTGAATCAACGTGTGTGTGTGTGTGTGTGTGTGAGGTAGGGAGGAGGGTGGTGCATGCAACAGCTCTTTTCATGTTTAAAAATTAGTATTAACATCGACTTAGAAGTAAAGTAAACAGAACTTTAATATTTATCTTTCTAAAGTACATTTATATAATTATGGTAACTACACTTCTTTGAAAATATTTATTTACACCAATTATTCCTAACTGGACCCCAAGTAGGTCTTTTCTTGTAGAGTAAGAATCACAGATTGATAAACTCCTAAGAGTAGTTGTGCTTATCTTCAGCTGGATTACTTCTAAAAAAGTATCAATATCAAATAAATATTATTTCATTTACTAGATGTATACTTGGTTTAATATAAGCTACAATTTCAGAATCCAAAGTCAATATAATGAGAGAAAATAAACAAGAATCCTATAAACCAGCAGACATTGCAAGGAGTCTCTTTGCCCCAGTATGCTTCCTTTAGTTGTAAATAAAAACCCAGTTGGACAATATACCAATTAAAAAAAAGATGGTAAATATATCTCATTTATGAAGAAATAAATGATGACACGTATTTTATATTCACATTAATAATTATACAAAATTGAGATACTCCAGATTTTGAAACAGTATTTCTGTTGCAACATTTTGATCATAATTCAGATTTAGAATTTTTACATTAAGTTCAGCAGTTTTTTTTAAATGTCTAAGAAAATACTCACCTCAAAATGAAACAAGGTATCCAAGATGGTTTCCCTTTGATGTTTCCAAAATATTAGAAAATATTAAAATGCCTTACTCCTGCCACAGTAAAATATATTTTATGAAAGGAAGGCTGTAGCTGTGTGAAGTCATGATTGATTTAACATCAGGTAATTTGTAAAGCGAGGAGACTAATGGGAACAACCTGAGTAAAGCAATCAAGGCTTTTCCACTGTAGAGTAGAATGCAACATAATGTCCAAAATGTAGTTTTTAAATGTCAATCATGCTTTTAATTTTGAATTTAAAAACTGTGTAAGACAGTGTATACTAAGTGACTTTCAAATTTCTAATCACAGGGGAATTTAAATAGCTTACTGCACATTGAATATTTTTTAAAAATAGAGGAGGCCTAAGATATTAAGGAATCAAAGCTTTTTTAGTGAATACCATAAATACCAAGAGACAAATACTTCCATTTAAAACACATTATCCTTCTGGACTCAATAAGCACATCTATATCCTGCAGAAAAGGAGAAAAAATATTACCGTTTTCACTAGCTTTTCAAACATATGCCTTTAAAAAGAATTTGCCCTGGTTCTGCATAAGCGCCTGAGCAGCGTGGAAACTTCACCAAGTGCAGTTCATTAACATGGAGGGGAGAAATTAATTAATTATGTTTGTTGATTTGGGGTTACCTTTAAATATTTATTTATTTAACCAGTCCACTGGAAGGTTTAAAGTCGGCTTAGGTGAGGTGAGAGGTCAGGGAGAAATTCCACAGCTGCATTTGTGGAGAAGGATGCCTCCTCTTGTAGCGTGAGCCCTGGAAAGTGAACTGTTGCTGTGCTGTTCCCTCCCTCGGTCAGATCGAAGCACAGCTCAATAGCATCAAACTAGCCCCCGTTTGAGAGATTTGTCTTACAAAACCCTGAAAACTGCTCTGAACATGCATACATTGATTTTGTTGCTGGAATCTCCTGAGCTTTGATGAAAAGGCAGCCTCCACATGCAGGTGAAAGGGGTTTACCTCTTCAATATTAAAAAGAGAAGATTAAGGATTTTTGTTCCACTAAGGCTGAACTAATCAGTGGCATACAAAGGTAAGAAAGTAGGCCTCACGCCTAACGCTGCCTGATTTTCTGTGGTTGAACAAGAAGTTAAAAATCCCCCATGTGACCTTCTATGTGCTGTAGCTTACTGGTATTCCATTTTGCATAGCTAATCAAACGGCATACAGCGCATGACCAAATTTTTCCCCCATATTTTACAGGAGCTAGTTCCCAACTCCAGAAAGGAATTTTCACTTTAAGTATAATGTGAAAAATGAGGTTGTTGTAAAGGATAAAGGAAAAAAAAAAAATCTTAAAGGAAACCGGATCACAAAGGATGACCCGATTTAGTATTCACCGAAGATGTCTAGCCATTTCCATTTTTGGTATTAAGTTTAAATCTATCATGTTTACTTCCTCCTTTGAAGTAGACAATAATGATTTTCATAAATTTCTGGCTTTTTCTCTACAGAGCAAGAGTGATCATTTGAGCTGAGCAGAGAATACTTGGCATTCGTCCTTGGTGTGAATGACACTTCAGAATTTTTTTTTTCCTAGTCAAAGATTACATGCAACTTTACTTTTTTTTTTTTTTATATAAGCATCAGAGGATTACAGTGTCCTTAGATAGTTTGCACACATCATTTCTCAGCAGGGAATTCCAGAATGAAATGAATGCGCCTCTTCTACAAGAAGAACAATTTTACACCCTGTAGCACTAATTCCTGTAATTATTTGTGTCCGTCTTAGCCATGATTTGGGTAAAGTGATATGAAACCTTTCTGAAATTATGGTGTAAGTAAGCCGTTAGGGGGGAAAAAAGATTTAAATAAACTAGCCATGCTGTGAGATTTCATATATTGTAAGATATCTGAAAATGTAACAAATTTATCTAGAATCAAGTCTTATCAACCGTGTCTTTGATCTATTGTAAAAAAAAAAAAATACAATAATGATCTTGACACAAACACTATGGAGGCAGATCAAGCTAGATAAGAGAATTTCAGAAGTTAGATAACCCTCATTTCCCACCTTATAGGAATCACAGTTTGCCTTTCAGGCATGTATTACCCACAGTTTCTCCTGGCCCACTCAGCGTGGTTCGTCATCTTCAAGCAGATCTGCTTTTCCATCACTGCTAAATTACAACATCCCACTCAAATAACATGTAGTGTGATCATCCAAAAGACAAGATTCCTCTCTCCAAACCATTTGATGTCCTGTGTCATTAAGACGATAATGAGGGAATGCAGGGAGAAGATGAGAGGGCCATGTGGAATTCCTGAGATCAGACCAGGGAATTAGGGCATAGACTCGGTGTTATTCTTACTAAAGTGGTGAACATCCTCCAAAACTTGCTTGCAAGAATGGTGTGTTCAATTAGTTGGGTACAGATAAAATAAGATTAACGACACAGACAGAAATCTTAGCAGCTTTTTTTTTTTTTAGGATGTATAAAGCTGGCTGAGGTGATAATCATTTACTTTATGGGACAGAGTAGATATTTTGGATAGGGCTACTGCACAGGTATTTTTAGTTAGTTCCATACTCTCTCTTTTTTAACAGTAAAATTGACAGTTTATAGTTTTCAAGAGATCGAAAGAACGAATCTTACTTTTAATTAGTTTTGTTACATGGACTTACAGCTTGAATCTTAAATTCCCCCTCCATCCCCTTAGAGACTTATAGTCATTGCCAAGTGACCCCAGAGTTCCTAAAAAGAGGTTACATATTGGGGTATAAGTTAAACATTTTTTTTTTGATGGGCCTTGCAAGCCAATCCATAAAGATGCCTTTTTCACCTCTTTGATGTGATAAGGAAGTGTTAAATCAAAGTGGAATCCACTATGGAGGCGTCTTGGGAAATAGTGCTGAAACCAAGCCAATTGTTACTACTGGGAGGGAGCGTTTGGACTGAGAGCCCACCTCTCTGTGCCACGTGCTATCACTTAATTAGTATCATCTTCAAATACATACTTTTTAGTAAATATAATCATTATATTCCAAATACTGTTGCACCAGTATTATGTGATTAAACTATTTTGAAGGAAGGGTTTCTTGTATTGGATATTTGCACCTCTGTTGTTTTTTGTTTATTTGTTTGTTTGTTTGTTTACTTCTATCCATTCCAATATTTTCTTCCAAGTTCAGGGCAAATCTAAAACCACAAGTGATAATAGCATAACCTCCAAAGACAATGGTTCATAGAGACAAACTAAAGGCTAATCTTTGATGTTACAGAAAACATCTTTTGTATCCATAGTGGATATCATGAGAGAATGAAGATTATCAGTAACTATAAAAATGTTGCTCATTTAAGAAAAAAGTTTGCAATGATTAAAAATATATTCTGTATAAGAGAAATTAGATTGGCAGTGCACTCTCTCTTACCACGAATGACATGTCAGTAAATGAGTAGGGGATTTCTGTTTAAGGTAGCTTCTATTTCATACAGACAGCTCTGCACAGAAAAGAATATGATGAGGAAAGGACCAATAGAGTATAAAAGATGTAGGATTAGCTGGGGGTGGGATCATCTGAAACCACAAAGCAACACCTATAGTTTTGAATTTCTGAAAAAGAGTAACACTGTCACACATACGGTCAGAAGTGTTGGCGACTCAGTTCTGATAAGATGCCAATCCCTGTGGAGATCATTTGATTTCATTTTCCTGATATAATATTAGAAATTGTAGTAGAATATTTATAATCAATGCCCTTTTCTGGACAGTGTTCTCCTTCAGTAACAATAAAGGCACAACAAATAGGTGGATGGTTATGGGTTTGAAATACATGGATAGATCTTATCTGTGCGTGTTTTAACTCATTCACCCATTGTATCTAATAGTTTGATTTTATGTATCAGCTTTACTTTTTATGAAAACCTTGAAAAAAATTATAAAATGTAGCAACTGGCAAATCATCAGAATAATACAGCATAGCCTTGTATGGTTCCCTTGAAATATTGTTGAATAAATATGACCTTAAACACACAAATATAATATAGCCAATGGGAAATACAATTATTGTCTTTTGAAAAAATTTCATAAACTGTTGTTTTTAGTTACCATTGATTTTAATATAACCAGTATATACACAAGTTAGTGATCTTGTTAGTCAATAGAATCTAATAAAGCTTTTACTAGTCAACTGTTCAGATATTGTATTTATTTACAGTTTTAAAATGTGATATATCTGCACCACTTGCTTGAAACACAGCTCCTTAAAGGCCTATTATTCTAATGGTCACCCAAATAATCTATCTAAACATTCTTTCTTCCTTAATGCTAAAAGAAAAAAAGCGTAAGGTTTACTTACCTTTTCCTACCTTTTAATTCTGATTACCTTTCTATCCTCTCTTTGTGCTGTTTTGCGCAGTCCTACGTCTTGCAGGATTGTACACTGTGAAGACCTGGTAAGCGAGTTAAAGGCGGATGACGCTAACGAATCCCAGCGCAAATGACTGAATCGATAGGAAACCAGCCACTGCTGTTTAAGTGTATCGATAAATGTACCTTTATTTTCTCTTGAATGGATAAGTGTCACAGTTAAGAGTCCTATGGATCTCTTAATTGAAAGTTAATTTTAAATCAATAAAGTGAGTCATTTAAATATTGATTGGTCCTTTCTACACGAATTGTTAGCTGATTTTTTTTTTTGCAACAACTTTGTTTAAATGCAATCAATAGCCCACAATCAGTGCGTTCTATAAAAAATTGACAGATGTTCCCAAAATGCCTGCTAGGCATATTCTTATCTGTTTACATATGCAGCAGAGACATTTCAGTCCTTTTCTTACTTATCTAGATGGCTAGAGGTCCAGAAATCACACAGATACACACACACACACAGACCCTTTATTTTCCTTAAATATCACAATTTTTTCTGTTTAATTCAGTCTCTTATCTAGTATGCGTTAATCTTTTATTTACTTCTCCAAAGATTTGAAATGAAAAGACCATCTGGATATCGTACCCCTATCACTTATGCATCTCTGTGATTGCAGTTTGTAAAAGAGAAAAATCCACACAAATTTAAAGACATTTGGAGATAGAGTCTTTCATAAATTTTAGGTCATAATACATTAGCAATATTACTTGAATAACAACTGTCTTCTAATGAAATGAAGCATTTTTGCCCATGTGAGTGTGTTTGTCATGTGCAAGGCCAGTAAGAGCGTTTCATTCACATGGCTCCCCATGGATATTATCTCTTTAGCGTAACAGCAAATAGCCATGCTTTCCTTTCAATTTGACGAAGATTGCAGGCAAGTTCAAGGAATACAAGTTGTTATTACATGAAATTCATCATGACTAATCTAATAACCAAAAGTACTTGTAGCTTTCAACATATCATATGAAGGTTCTATTCATGGCTTCCTATGAACCATCCTCAGTAGCACTTTCCAGGAAAGGGTTAATTTTGAACAGGACTTTCTTGACTTTCTGATACATTTATGTGGCCACTAATGAAAAGTGCAAGGCTATGATTTTTTTTTCCCTTTCCGAAATCTACATGTATAAAAATAGCATTAATAGATGTTCTTTTGAATTGGGGGGGGGCATCAAATTAGTAATTAAAAAATTAAAATATATAAATAATAGCGTTTTATAGTAACTCTATTTATGTGATTAGTGATACTAGCCAGTAGGAAATAAAGTTAACTTACATTGACGGATATTTGGACAAGTAGTAAAAACGTAGCACAATACCTTTTCTGTTCTGAAGGCCTTGTCAAAACTCAAGTCCTGTCATTAAACTTGTATCAATAAAATTATAAATATTGAAAATGGGAATTTATTTTAGTCTCTTCTTAAAGATTAAAAAGCATCATCCTAAAGTGTAAATATTTTAGGATTGCCAAGTTAAGATCCTAAGCTCTGCTACATAATTTTAACATCTGGCTATTTGTATGAACTCTTCTAATTCTGCAAACCCATTCTTCTTTAATCCTGCGTCATTGTCTTCTTAATATCAGAATTCATTCTGTTACATTGTCAGGAAAGCTCTATCAAAAGGGGAGCTTTGAAAGAAATGGTGGGGTATTATTAGTTCATATGCATAGGAGTTCAGCGTGTGAAGACGCTGTGTCTAGCATCAGCCTTAAGATGTGACTGATAGATCTTATTTGTCTGATAGAGCTGGCCAGGGAAATAGAGCTACAGCTGGTTACTTCATTAGGTCCTCTCATTGATTGAACCCTGCTGAAGTGATGCAGCAGGCTCCTCAGATAACTGCTGGTAATAGAACAAAATGAATTCTTATCACAGAGATTGGAAAGGCCATTAACCCTGGCCTCCAATGCTTTTCAGAGGTCACAGACAGGAAGCCAAGCGGTGACTGGGAAAACTGTTTTCTGTCTAACTACAGGTCATGTTAGAAGGGTGTGTGTGACTTTTTTACCCTTTCGGCTTCTGTATGGATAAAACCGTTATACTGGCAGATGTTAATAATCAGCTGTAAATAAATATTGGAACCAGAAGAAGAAAAATGAGAAAGCACAGGAATTTATTTCAATAAATATTTAATAAAAGAACAATTGTTATGGGGATATTTACTGCCAGTTCTGCTGTAGTTTTAAAACTAATACTTTTTTTCATATAAATTGGAAAGAGAAATACGTAGAGGCACATTAAAAAGGAAATTTAATATGGGTTTATATAAAAATGTTTCCTTCCTTCCTTTCTGTCCTTTAGAGATGGCAATTCTAATTGTTCATGGCTGCCTACCTTCCTGTCCTTGCTAGGAAGCCACCACCAGGCCATCTCTGAATGAGCAAGATGCTCTGCTTGCCTTTTACCTGGTGGGAAGGAGTATATATCTAAAGAACAGTCCTATAATTTACATTTAATGCACCCTTCCAATTGACCAAGGGCCCACAACCTAAGCCCTCGTCTCACAGCTGAGGACTTTCCCACATTTATCAGGCCTCTGCCAGTCCAGGACTCATCCACTTAAAGCGCGAGCAACCCATGATAGTTTTTCTGAAGAGTCCTTGGAGCAGCTGCTGGTAATTTTTACAAGTTTAGCCTGGGACAGGAAACTTTCATAGGCCAAGAAATCTTAAAGGAGTATGGACCTCCGAGAAAGGAATAGAACAATTTCTTTTCATAACTAATGTGCATTATTTGCCCATGTATGTGTGCACAAAGATATAATAAAGACTATTTTTAACAATATGTTGGTGGCTTCTATACTTATGACTGTGATTTAATTTCAGTGCCTGTGGTTGTGTGGTATTCTCTGTTGGAGCCAATCTTTCACTAGGAGTTAGTTTATTTAAATGTAATTGGGTCCTGTGGATGGAAAAAAAACTACCGATTTTATGTCTTTGGAGACCCACCCAGACATTTGGTTTGGCCTTCCGTACATAAATAATAACAAGAGGTATATGCTGTCATTGCCCTGCTTGAAACACCAGAAGTGGTTTGGCAGAAAAGAAACCAGAACAGATTACTTCATATAAACACACAATCAGATGCTTCTGCGCGTTAGATTATTTATATGCACACACAGATATGCAGAGCTATAGACTGTATTTTGGAATTCTTGTAGATTCTCAGAACAGAGAAAAGCTGATTAATGTTAAAAACACACATACCTCAGTTACTTTAAAGTAGCTTGATTTTATGAGTTAATTATTTTTAGCACGATCTTATATTTAATTGAGCCAAAATTAAGAGAATCAAGGCCCTATGTAAACAAGGCTTACTCAAAGCATTAACTTCTAAGTTAAAAATTAAGTTCCGTTACATGTTACTTTTTGGTATAAAACTTTTCAATTTATTTACCACATGAGTTAGTAAATATGCTTTAAAAATCTAATTGAGTAAATGCTTTTGCTTATCTAATTTGTCAAGAATTTTAAATTCTGTTGCAGATGTTTCAGGGAATGACACAGAGACCTGGAATTTCAGCTTGGGATACCTGGGGTGAAACTCATGAAACTTTTAGACTTGTAATTAGTTGAATGGTGCACTCTGAACCTTAGTAGTGGAATTCGGAGTCCAGTACATACAGTCTAATAAAGAACAGGCATTATTTTTCTTGCTTGAATTTCAGTACAGTAATGGTTGATAAACTAATGTTTTTAATTCTTCATATAGTAAGTAGCACTAGGTTTTTATGTCAGATTTAAGAAACAAAAGATATTCTTTGGAGAAAAAGAATATTGATTTTTTTACACTTCATCCATGTTAGCTAATAGTCATAAATATTTATTTCACTCATATCCTCAAAGATCTATAATGTAAGCACTTACCTTCTTTTTAAAACCTGAATGAGTTAAAGAAAGGAAAGAATTTTATTCTTGGGTTGCATAAAGACTGTAGAGAAAAAAGTGAATTAGTGGTACACAGTGATTATGCTTTTCTGCCTAACATTGTATCATTTATAACTGCAAATATGATATGTTGTTTTTTTAAAAAAATTTATTTGATGGCATTTGACTAGATTAATTTCCCTAAGAGCCAATGAAGTTTATTGACATATTTGCAAAAGGTAGATATTATTATGAATGTTTAAGACAATGATGGCAGTTGTGAGGAAAGGATTATATACTGCCAGGATGTTTAAAACTTTCAATTTTAAAACTGCCTCATAGCCTTTCTCAGGATTTTTATTGCTATGTGCAGATAAAAATAAAAATTCTAAGAATTCATTTCTTGATAATTTTTTATAAGTATTGGAGTTTTGTAAGAAAAGTCTTGCTTGATGTTAGGGCTTATTGAATGGAGAAAAAGGATTTTAATTCTTAGTCATTTCAAGAAAATTTGACATTGATACTGTAAGTATCTGTTCTGTTTCTTGATTTCCCCAAACTTTTCTAAAGGTACATTTTCTCCATCAAGTCTTATAAAAATTTTGTTGTTGTTGTTTTGATTGAAAATATTCACAAGTTTGTTGGAAGAAGAAAAAGGATATTACAAAAGATAGTGAGCCAAAAATATTGTCATCTTTTAGTGTTTTTGTTTTTCTCCTAGGTATTTTAGTGATAAAATTTGTGCTTGAGATTTATGGACAATTAATAAGGATGTCTGAAAATCAACTTATTTGAAAACAAAGTAGAAAGATTAAGATTTCTTCTTCCTCAGTTTGGTTTTCAAATCAAAATTTTTCCCACTTTTTCTAGAATACACATTAAATTTTATGAAGCTGCTTTGCATACTGGCATTCTTATGCCTTATTAAAATATTATTTATCTAAAACTCATATTCTCAGAATTATTAGAAACATTGGATTCAGAAACCTAATACAGAAACATTGGATATTGTGGTGATTTGCATTCTCTAGATGACATTTGTTACTCATTCTGTATTTAACAAATTATGTTTGATGTTAAGAGTTTAGCTGTTTGGAAAGGCCTGTTAACACAGGCTCCCAGAATAACATTTTTGGCAATAGATAAGTATATGATTCCAAAAGATTCGATTATTTCAGTTTAAAAGTTATTGTAGTAATTTGTGTGATATTATAGAAAAAAATGCAATCAGTTTTTTTTTCTTTTGTTCAAGTGTTCTGTTTTGTTTTTATCTTATTTTTCTTTTTTTTTCTCTTTTTCCTTACCTACTCAAAACATGTATAGTTTTTACCGTAATGATCAGTAAGATTTATTTCTATGCAGACAGGTCCATGTGGTTTGATATTAAGTTTCATCATACTGTTCTTCTATAACATTGTCTTTAATAATTATTAAAAACAAAACAGAACTAAAAAGCTGTGACTATCCCAATCAGATGATCTACTCCTTGGTTTTCTATTAAGTGAAAAAAATTTACAGTAATGTGACAAAAGTGAATGAAGATTACTTTTCTTTTTTTATATATTTTTTATTAAATCATAAACACATAGTTCATGTATACATTAATGCATTTATGGGGTACAGTGTGCTGATTTCATATAGAATTAGGAATGCTTACATCACACTTTTTAATACATATCTCATCTCATTTACTTAATTATTGTGTTAAGAGATCACTTTTCTTACAGTTATGTAACATTCACAAAATAGGCTATCTGTGCAGAACTGAAACCTGAGATCCCTACACCTAGGAATCCTTATAATTGCCTACAAAATTATCCCTATGTACAGTTTTATAGGAAGAAGGTCTATAGCAGGGGTCCTCAAACTACAGCCCACAGGCCACATGTGGCCTGTCGAGGACATTTATCTGGCCCGGTGGGTAGCAGCCGTCTAGTCCCAGACCACAGTGCGCATGTGTGGAATGTGTGCTGCACTCTCTGACTCCCCTCCTTCTCTCTGTCTCTCAACTCCTCCACTCAGTCTCGGGTAAGACTGAGACTCGTGATCGGAGGAGTCACGAACTTGCCTGTGCAGAGCCTGCTGCTGCCTGAGGACCGAGGTAAGAACAAGTTAGGACTTTTTTTTTTTTTTTTGAAGTTAGGAGATCTTTTTTTTATTTTTTATTTTTTATTTTGCAGTTAGCAGGGCCTTATTTTGCAATTAAGGGGGGGCTTTTTTTTCTGAAGTTAGGAGGTCTTTTTTTTTTTTGCAGATAGGTGGCACCTTTTTTTTTTTTCATTTTGAATATTGTACTTGTATTTGTTCCTTTTTATTTTTTGCAGTTTTTGGCTGGGGCTGGGTTTGAACCCACCACCTCCGGTATATGGGGCCGGTGCCCTACTCCTTTGAGCCACAGACGCCGCCCCATTTTGTTTTTTTACTTCAAAATAAGATATGTGCAGTGTGCATGGGAATTTGTTCACAGTTCTTTTTTTAAACTATAGTCCTGCCCTCAAATGGTCTGAAGGACAGTGAACTGGCCCCCTGTTTAAAAAGTTGGAGGAACCCTGGGCTATAGTTTACACAAGATAATTAGTGTTTCTTAACAAGAAATGCTGTTCTCTGAGAGCCCTGAAAGAAAGCTAGGAACACACAGTTTGAAATACAAATTGCATTGCTATAGACAGAGTCACTCCTTTAGGCACTGCTGTGTCTAATATCCTTCCTGAAGCCCCATTCCACTAATCTGACCATTCCTTCCAGTGGGGAATCACTAACGGCCTCTCCAGCATCTTGAATCTTGACTGCCTGGACATACCTCCTTTAACCTAGTACAATCCACTAACTTGAGAGCTGCTAGCGACATCATATTTTTGAAGCAACCATCTTAGAAAACTGGAGTTTCTCTAAATCAAATGGACAGAACTAGTATCCAGAGCCACCTTTGTGCTTCTGTTCCTTGAAATTTCAGCTTCAAGCACTCAGTCAAAACTAATCCACTTCAGTGACTTAGAAAACAGGTAGTAGAGAAAGAGAGGGGAGAAGGATTAGGGCATGATATAACTAGTCCCTTTAAGAGAAAAGGAAAGGGAAAAGAGTGGAGTTGAACATAGAGCCATACACATATGAAATGAGAAGAAATAAGAAAGTTTATAAGAGACATGAGTAGCAACAGAGTAAGGGAACATTATGTGAAGTATGGTTAGCCTGTGGAGGAGGGTTCCTCAGGAGACTCCAGATAATGAATGTGAACACTTATGCATTTGCTTATGCAAATGTAAATGACCAAAAGGCTAGTAATGGGAAAGGAAGGTTGCAAATATAAACTCACCATTTTAGGCTGTTTGGGCTGCTAGGACAAAATACCATAAACCGAGTAGCTTATAAACAATGAGAATTCATTTCTCATAGTTCTGGATGCTGAGAAGTCCCTAATCACGGCCCCAGCAGATTCCATGGGTGCTGAGAACCCCCACCTTTGTATGAAGGGCTCCCTCTCACCATGTCCTTACGTAGTAGAAGGTACTAGCCAGCTCTCTGTGTTGTCTTTTATAGGGGCACTAATCTTAAATCCTGTTAATACCTCAGGATTTCAACATAGTAATTTTGGGAAGGTGTGAACATTCAGTCTCCAGCACTCACAAACAACACATTTGGAGTAAAGGTGGATTGTTGTCCGACCTTAGGAGTTCTTGTCCTGAAGCTTGTAGCTAATACTTGTAGGTTAACACAAATAATTACAGATGTTCAGAAAATGGGAAAGCCAAGAAGATCCTTCAAACTCATCTCTATGTTCACCCCCTTGTTTTACAATTGAGGAAACAGAGGCTCCCTGCAGTTAAGTGACTCGGGGTCACCTAGTTTGTTCATAGTGTAACACAAGCACTGTCTCCCAGTTCATATCACTGGATTTTTATCCTGTTCTGTTACATTGGTTGGATGGAAGGTGATCATTGTCCTTGTCTTATCATTTGTCCATAAACTATTTCTCCTAGACAGAAAAAAAAATTTTTAGTGCCATAATAGGAAATATATCCTGTACCAATTCTTCCCTGTCCCACATGTTAAATGTTGTGTGTGTCCACGTGCATGTGGCGGGGGCGGTTGTTTTACCTCAAGAGCACTTGATTCCCATTGTCAGCACACCTTTCAATCCTAGTGATGAAGGGTGGTTGTTCCTTCTCCTCTTCCAGATTCAGACTTGCAGAGGGCATGACGAGGTTTTTTCATTTTTGTATCTCCTGGCCAAATGTGGCTCTCGACACCTGAGGTGCACTGAGTGAATCCGTGTTAATTCAAATGTCTTTTATGCTGTGAATCAAGACGTCTAAGTCTCAGCTTGGCGCCTGTGGCTCAGCGGGCTAAGGCGCCAGCCACGTACACCTGAGCTGGTGGGTTCGAATCCAGCCCAGACCTGCCAAACAACAATGACGGCTGCAACCAAAAAATGGCCAGGCGTTGTGGCGGGCGCCTGTAGTCCCAGCTACTTGGGAGGTGGAGGCAAGAGACTCGCTTGAGCCCAGGAATTGGAGGTTGTTGTGAGCTGTGATGCCACAGCACTCTATCCAGGGTGACAGCTTGAGGCTCTGTCTCAAAAACAAACAAACAAAACAAAAACAAACAAATAAACAAAAAAAGACGTCTAAGTCTATCATTATTTCTAGTTCTTAAAACACTTTGTTATTGTTGCACATTTCCAGTGAGGTGTAAACAAATGGTCAGAGGCAGGCAAATAAGGGGTTTAGCTTTAGGCAAATTAGGGTAGATTAAGAAACAATAAAAAAAGGTAAAGCTAAAGTTAAATGAAACAGCAGGAGGCCAAATGATACTTTAAAGATAGAATATTGTAGGTTGTTAGAGTTTAATAGGCTAATGTTTTCATTTTAAGGGTTATAAAATAATTTTTAACTGCAATCCCTGCAGTTAAAAGAAAAAAGCCCTTTTGGCGGGGGGAGGGGGGAAGAGGGGAAGGGGGTAGAAATTGAGAAAGTACTATTGATATTTGCTCATAAGTTTTGTGTTTTTTCTTTAAGACTGCTTCAAAGCAGTCTTTTCACACCAAGTCTTCCCATTTATAAAAATGATATTGACCCTTTGAAGATATTTTCTTTTCCAAACTCTCATAGTTCATAAAATTAAAAGTCAAGTTGACAGTCTGTTTCAGCCCTCAGCCAGATCTTCCTTGACCATGGTTCTCAAGGGAAGTATAGGGAGGTGATTTTATTGCCATTTTGAAATAATTGTACACTTTTTATTTCATCCTCTGGAGCTTTTGTTTCAAGCAAGAATGTGCTTGGACTTCAAAGAATGAAATGCTTATGACATACACATTCACAAAGCAGTCAGAGGGAGGGACCAGGGAAGGGGAGACCGTACAGGGTAACTCATTTCTATAATGTGCAAAGCTTGTCTGGGAGAGGGAAAAAGAGAAAGTTGCCAACATAGCCTGCATAAAACAAAGAACATTTTTTTTTCTGGTTTAGCCTATTTCAAGTGGATTTTAATCTCTTTTACCTCTGAGAAAATATACCAAATATTTGCATCTAATAGCAAAGGTGGCAAATACTTGATGAATTAATTGGAATCATGATCAGATGGAATAGACCCAGGAGTATCTGGGGGATATTTACCTGCTGCCCTTATTGATGATAGAAGCCCTTGAGAGAAAGCCATTGAGCAACAACTCCAGGTGCAGCCTTTGGCCTAGGGTTGTGAGAGACAGAAAAGTGAAAGGTCTCTGCCCTTAAGGAGTTTCCAAGCTGCCTAGAAGACAGAATCAATGCACTTGTCACAATTAAGCAGGTAAATTATGACATCTTGAGAAGCGTCAGGTCCAGAACTATTTAGAGGAGCCTTGAAACTGTGGGGTTTGATGGCTGTTCAAAGAATAAGGACGTGAAGATTGCACGGGATAGGAAAATGAAATAGAGTTTCTTTAGATGTTTTATTTATTTGCTTGCTTGCTTATTTATTTCTTTTTCTTGGCATGGTCCTTAGCACTGAGGGGTATAATGACATGACTCAGACTTAAGGATGAAAGAAAATTAGAAAGATTATGGGCAAAGTAAGAAACTCACTAAATAGCCTCTTAACGGCCATTTAGGACACCAACAGAAATTAACTAGATGGTTAAGACTATGAAAGGCTTTGAAAGCCAAGCAAAGGAGTTCAGATTTGATGAGGCAGAAAATGACAAGATACCAGAGCATATTTTCTTTCAGATTACTATTAGGGTACAAATGATCAGGTTATGTTGTTTGCATTTCTAACGTAAAGTTCAAGTTGTAGTTGAGCCCTTCACCCAGAGGTGTGCTGTCCACCCCTGCACTGTACCCATTAGGTGAGAGTTTACCAACTTGCCCCCTCCTACCCCCACCGTCTTCCTCCTGCTCCCCAACTTGAATTTTTGTGTGAATACCACAGCTTTTGAGTGTAAGAATGGCATCAGCATAGAGGTGTTTTCGGATGCTCGGTCTGGCAGCCATAGGCAACAGGACCTGGAGGCAGAGAGCTCACTCAAAGTCAAACAACATATTAAGAGGCTAGCACTGAGGTAGCTGTCAGCAAATAGAAAAGCAGTAAAAATAAATCGAATCTACTGAACAAATACAAGCAATGAAGGAGGAATCCAGACTTACACTGACAGTTGGCAGCATGGAGACTGTAGGAAACTTCTCTGGCTAAGTGGCACGGAAAGGTTCTGATGGTGAGGCACTACTCTTTCCCCTTTCAGATATAAAATTTTAAACAGCTAGAGGGTAAGAGGGGATGGTGGAGAAATAAGTGCTCATAATTTTTTTTTTTTAACTAGCATAAAGGTATTCATTTTTCATCATGTTTTTTAATGGGCATTTGGTAGTTTTAATAAAACAATCTTAGGGGCTCTGTTTAATTTATAAGATTTAGAGATAATATATATGTTAGAAATTAATGTCATTTATGTTGAATAAATAAATACAGAGGAAATATTTTATGGGATGTGGACCAATGTAAGTGATATCCATATCTTTCTAAGTAAGAGACGATTGACTGAACTGAAATATCTGTACACTACTCTACTGTACTTCCATAAGGGGACTCTCAGGGTGACATGTGCAAAGTACACATTCAATGGATGCTCACCGGGTCTGTAAATATAAACAAACCAAGAGGCTGGTTGTGAGGTGAACTGGGTAGGGGGTGAAATGGAATGTTAATGGCGGTTAACATTTTTGTTGGAGATCAGTGAGAAGAAGTTTATTCATCATCCCTGTTTATAGGATTCTTTAGTAAGGGAGGGTTGCCTCTGTGCATTTGGCGGGAAGAAGGAAGACAGAGTGGCGCTGGATTAACCTGTAAATACTGTGCAACCCTGTCGCAGGTATGACACCAAAGATGGGGCTGCAGAGAACAAATGAAAATTGATTCTCCCATATGCCACTTGGCCTTACCCTCTTACATTCTAATTTTGTGAATATAAAACGGTACTTCTCAATGATTCGTGGTGTGCCTACGAAAAGCACGCATGGCTCTGTGTGTTTTCAATTCTTGTGTTCAGCCTCGGCAAATTAAAGGTCAGTTTTCTTCACTCTGGAAATAGAATTCTAGAGTATTCAGGGCATTACAGTATCTGTTGCTTCTTCAGGACAGGGTAAAGAGGTATAAAATATATGAGAAAAGTATAAAAATATTGGCCATATGAAAGAGGCAATTTGTTCACATGATGCTTATTTAATTCCATTCAACATATTTTTTCTATCATCTAATGTCCTTAACAATGTCAGTGTTAAAAATCCACAAAAGGAATTCTGCATTTGGCTTAAAATATTTGTCACATTAGAGATGTTTTTATTTATAGTTTGTAAGTGATGTAAACAGAGAAATAAATTACTTCTTACTTTAATTTGTTTTCTTTATCATTAAGTTCCTCCCTATCCTCCCAAACACAGTTTTTATTTTTTAAAGGTGATCCTATTTCTTGCTTTTTGTTTATTTTGTACGTTTATATTTTTTAGTTCTGATCATCACTTGAGAATTGAGTCATACTTACTAAAGTTCATTTTTTCATTCGATTTACTGTTACCATGTAACATATTTACCCTTTTGCACAATTTCTTTTTTGATTGTTTCAATCCTAAAATGTTGACAGCAGTCTGATTTAAGCTTATAAGACAGATTTTACATTAGCGATAATCATGAGATACTTCGTCTGGTTAGTTACGACAGCAAATTTAATAGACATATAGAGAAGAATACCATCCACCACACATTTTTGAGAACTTTTAATCATCCTGCACCAGAACGCTAAGGTACATATGTTATATGCATTGTATAGAGCTTAGCTTCTGTGATCAACCTTGAAAAGATTATGAAAAACCCAGTGTGATAGTATTGCCATAAAACTTACTATGAGAGTTTCACAGGGAACCGTCTGTGTTTTGTGGGATTTTCCATCTTTGTTGATATAATTTTATTGCAGCTTCTGTGATGTCTACAGTGATAAAGCAGTGGTCTTGGCTCATAGCTAGACAGGGTGGCTAGCCAGATCTTTATTCAACAAGAATGATTGCTGCCATTGTGTCTCACAGAGAGGGCAGTAGGCGTATTTTATATGCTAACACAAAATGGACTTGCTTTCTGAGTCTCTTACTTCATCCCTGTCTTATTATTCATATACATTTTGACAACTCTTTCCTCTGTCCTTCCTACCCTCCTATCCCCCTTCCCTAGTTCTTGTTATGATCCTGATGATCTTCAACTTCTCTGAGTATGTAACCCCTAGCCTAAATTCTAGTGACTTCTGGGATCATTTATCTTTCACCATCATCCACACCCAGGTCCATCCTATTGGCACCTGTCTCTGCCTCACTCTCTTCTGCATTATTAAGTTTCTCTTTACCACTAATCCTTCTCATCATCAGACCAACCTTCTTTATGTCTCCCTACTTAAAATCTCCTCCATGATGCTATGTCAGGTACCACCCCATTTCTCTGATCCTTTTTATAGAAGAGCTGCTCTGAGAATTGTCTACACTTGGCATCTCCATTTTCTTCATCTTCCTTCTCTCTTATCCCCAGGTTCAAGAGGTGTTTGCCTTCACACCACACCAAAAAAGAAGTTCTTGTGTCATTAAGGACGAGCTCTGTGGAAAATCTAATGATTAAAAAAGTTTTAGTCCTCCTTTAACTAGAGCCAAACAGCAGGTTTTCTTTTCTTTTTTATTTTGTTTTGTTTTATTTTATTTTATTTTATTTTTTGAGACAGAATCTCACCCTCTTGCCCCAGGTTGAGTGCTGTGAAATCACAGCTCACAGCAACCTTGAACTCTTGGGCTTAAGTGATCCTTGTCTCAGCCTCCTGCAGGCGCCCACTAAATGCCTGGTTAATTTTTCTGTTTTTCATAGAGATGGGGTCTCCCTCTTGCTCCGGCTGCTCTCAAACTTCTAAACTCAAGCAATCTACCAGTCTCAGCCTCCCAGAGTGCTAGGATTACAGTTGTGAATCACTGTGCCTGGCCACCTAGCAGGTTTTATTTAACATGTTGACCCCTCCCATTGTTTTGGAAACGTTTCTTTCACTAGTCTTTCTGCACCTCATGAGCTCTTCTTATTTTACAACCTTGTTCTTGCCCAGTCTTCTTCACTGCTCTCTCCTCTTTTGGGGAGGGAATAGTGAGAATCTTTCACCCTAGTGCGGGCAATAAAAAGGGTACATTATCTATAGGGAATTTTTTTAAAGTATTAAAACGGACTAAAACTTGGCCTACTTTATTATTATTTTTACCAGGTGCTGGCAATTCCAAATATCATCCATGATGAAACACTTCTCCTATCTGGGGTGGAGTGCTCACAGCACCTCTACCTTTGGTATTCCTTGTGTAGGAGTGTATCCCGGTTCATGACGGACCCTTGTTCTTCAGGCAATTTACTTAATTTCGTCTCAAGGACTTAAATCACCATTTATATCAGTGTTTTTCAACTTTTTTTATTTCACAGCGCATATAAACACACATTTGGCACATTTAAATTATATTGATCAAAAAAAAGAGTAATAAGAAAAATATACTTACTATGCTTTGAACTTCTTTCAAAAATAATTTAATTAATAATCTTTAAAATTTTCCACAGCACACCTAAGATCTTCTCACTCCACACGGGTTGAAAATCACTGATTTACATGACTTCTCACCTCCTCTGTCTGTCTTTCTGTTGCTTTCTCTCTCTAAACACACAACACACCTCATACCCTTGCCTACTCAGCACCTTGACACATTTACTTGGATATTTAAACAGGACATCTCAAAATAAACATGCTCACAACTGTTGGTTCCAAACCCTCTCCTTCCTTCCAACTTATTCCACGTGCATTTTTCTTCTTCTCAGTCAATGACATCTCGATTCTTCTCATTTCTTGGGCCAAAAACATTGGAATCATTTGGTTCTTGTCGTTCTCTCACTTTCCTCATTAGACTGATGGGCAAATGCTGTCTGCTCTCCCCAACCATCTCTCATAGTATCAACAGTCAACAGTGATGTCAGTTTATTTGACTTCTTTGTATAACTTTACACTTGCACCCTTTTAGAAAAGTTTGTTGTTTTTTTTTTCACCTTGGCCTCTGTTTTGCCAATCTCTCCAGAGTCCTGTGCTTATCTCTTTGTTCTTTGTAGTATCTTTTGTCATCCTCCAATGTAACTTAATTTAATTATTGTTCCCCAAAGTTTTCCCCTCAGCCCTCATTTTCCTGTATGTTCTTCCTAAGAAGTGTAATTTACTCACAAGTCATTGGTTAACATCGCTTTCAACTCCAGTATTCTTTGGGGATCTAAACATTTAATTTACCTAAACTTAAATATTTGCTAAACATCTCTACTCAAATACATGTCCAAAACTGAGCTCATTGTCTTTTCTCCTACCTGAGTCTTGCACTGTTTAATATTCCTTCTCTCTCTAATACAATCACTGTTCTTCCTTCTTCCATAATTTCTTCTAGGCAAAAATAGATTAAAGTGTGATGTATGTTCCAGTATATATATCTATTTTATTATTATTTATTTACAACCAGATTCCTCTTCTACTGTTTTATCCTCTATAGAGCACCCCAAAGATGAAATGATAATGATGGCAACTCTGCTTAAAATGCTTACTTTGCCCAGATCCAAGTACCTTTTGCCAATACTTGCATTCAGGCAAAGGAGAAAATAAATTGGCTATGTCTAAGAAACAATTTTTTCTACTGCTAACACAGTCCAAAGAAAGCAATGTGCCAAATCTGATCAATCTGTTTGCTCATTAGTGAATGATTTATTAAATAAACATTTCATGGATATGCATAGTATTGTCTTGAAAATTCATAGCAGGTTCCAATAGTACATTTTTCACTCTTGGCTCCAACCTAGGCTTTCTAATCTTCCTTTTTTGGTCTATGAATACTCTCATTAATGTTTTTCCTCAGGTTTGTTTGACTTATGTTTGTATCCATCAGTTCCTAAGTCAATTCTCATAAGCATAATTTGGAGTATATAACGGTATAAATTTGACCTTTTCTAATGTGATGAGATGCAGAAAATTCAACACACAGAAGGCCGAGTATTATTTACATAGAATTTAGGAGTCTTTTCTATATCTTAGGTTAATCACAAATTTATTTTAGCAATTATAGTGTTGAATTTATCTAGTTAACTGAGGATTTTCTTTTATGACCATATATAATTCACAAAATAAATAAGCCTGTATGTGAGAAGTGATAACTTTCCCCATGGATATCACTGTAAAGAGTAGTTGATTACAGAGGCAGTGGTACATTCTGTGTCACCATATTTAAGTATTCAAGGGTGTCTAACCCGCAGCCTGTGGCTCCATATGCAGATGATTTGAGGACTGTTGTGTTTATCTGTGGTGTCGGATACTGTGAGAAGTGTGCGCAGAGTTTTCTTTATTATTTGCCCATTGGCTTTTGTTAGTGTTTGTGTTTAACAATGTGGCCTAACACAACTCCTATTCTGCCAATGTATAGCAGAAAAGGAAAAAGTTGGACACCCCAGCTAGATTGTACAGGACGAAGATTGTGTTATTTATTCTACATAATCACCTGGAGGTGGTGATAACTGTAACCACTTATATTTAGTTCTTATAATGACTAGGTATTGTGACAAGAGGAGAAGTAATCTTAACCCCAGTTTTACAGAGAGAAAACTGGCTCCAACATATTAAAAGATCAGTGTAAATTAACACTGAGTAAAAAGTTCCTCTGTGAATTCCTTATTTTTATTCACCTCCCATGAAACATTCCCTTTGTGAAAGCTCCGAAATATTGTCTTTGGTTCATAATGAACTGCTTTTGAGGAAAAAAAAAAGGTTTGTGTTTTAATGATGTGCTCAGTTCAGTAAGGCATATGATTTAGGTGACTGTAGTGTCAGACATAATCTAGAAAATTCCTTAAATCCAATATCTGTTTATAGATGAAAATTTGTAGAGTTTTGCAAACTGCCGCATTTGCAGACCTGTATATTCTGAAATTGTAACCTCTTCTTAAGTTTTTTCTTTTTAGAGACTGGATGGTGGAGGTTTATGGTATTAAAGGAGAGGACTCCTTTTTTCTGAGGGAAAAGCTAGGCTGGTTTGAGTACCACTATCAGTCCTTCACAATTCATCTTCTGTCACTGCCTTTTTCATAAAAGGCCAAGACAATGCCTAAACAGTCTTTACAACTTGATAGACATGTAAAATTTGCTTAGGGATTTTAAAAATACTTTCAAACTACATTGCTTGGGAAATCAATGTTTAGTCTTGTTAACATTTGCTATTTTCTTTTTCTTTCTTCCTTTCTTTTTTTTTATGAGACAGAGACTCAGGACTACAGGTGCCCGCCACAATGCCCAGCTATTTTTTTGTTGCAGTTGTCTTTGTCATTGTTGCTTAGCTGTGTTCGAACCTGCCAGCATGGTGTATGTGGCTGGTGCCTTAGCTGCTTGAGCCACAGGCGCTGAGCCAAAAACATTTGCTATTTTCAAAATACCCAAACAAATAATAGTGATAATTTAAAGGTCTAAATACTACCTGAACTGATGGACCAAGAGTGCAGTATATACAAATATAATCTAAAAAGCCATAGTACTAAATCGATGTGGTCTTTCCTCTAGTAGTTTGTATTCAGCAGGATACATCAGAGCCAGAGACGAATCATGCATAAGTACAACCACTGGTTATTCAGTACTGCACGCTTTTTATTTACGAACTTTACTCCTTGTCACCATCCTGAAATCTTGGTATTTTGTTTCCATTTTTACATATAAAATCCTGAATTTCAGGGAGATGACAACTTGGTCAGGGTCAAATACCTAGAAACTGTTGGAACTTGGATTCAAAACTAACTGTATTAAGTATGTAAGTCCACTGGGCTTTTTTTCCTCAGCATAAATATATCCATGGACTAGTCAACTTTGCCCTAATGAAATACCTCTTTGAACAACATGGGGTTCTGGGGGTCAGGTTGGTGGGACAGAAGTAGGCAATTTCATGTTACTTTTTCTTTCCTCGCTCCAACTTTTCAAATAAAGAGAATGACTCTCTTCATTCTCTTCATTAATTTTATCAGTATCTGATAACGGGGGGTTACTTTCTCTGGTTTTCCACAGTCAGAGAGAATGATAGTTTCATGGATAATGGTTCTACTGAAGTATGCCCAAGTAACTCACTGACTGTGATTAAGACAAAATCTTGGGAATCATGAAACAGATTATAGAAAGGATTTTTTTTTTAAGTTGTGAAACTGATTCAACTCTATAGTTGTAGTCATTAAAAAACAGTGCAATTGTAGAAGGCGGCACCTATCATCTCAGAAGTCTTTAAGATGAATGTGTAAGAAAAGTTTTAGAAGCTTCCCAAATCAAACAACATGACTGAATCAAAGAAATACAACCTCCCTAAGGGTAAATGATAGCCTTATGAGAGGTCTTTGAAAGAGTTAAAGGAAATAGTGATAAAGCAGCACTACTAGATAACTATTTTTTCCTATTAAAAAATAATTTTAAAAGACTTTTGACCTAATGTATAGCTATTAAAAAAACATGGCAATATTCTGTGGAATAGAAAGTTGTGCTTTCATGAATTAAAGACTAGCGATGAGATAACATATAGAGGACTGACAATTAAGTTCATGAATTCATCCTAGAGAATTGCTACCTACATCATTGCTGAATATAACTACATTCACCCTCAGAATACTCCCCTTAGTAACCTATGCACCAATACCAGCATCTCGTCCATCCTTCAAAGCAACTTCAGAACTGTTTTTCTGGAATGAGCATTGGAGCTGACATTGTATAGCACACATGACATGCAATAACAATAATGAACACCACCCAGCAAGACACCATCACATATCAATAAGAATACAGTTCTAACACACTGATATACCAAGGTTATAAAACCTTGACTGTTTTTACAGTGCTGCTAATATAAGTGCATTGTGGCAAGTTTGCAAACTTGTCAGACCTCGTACAACGATAGCTTATACAGTCATTCCAGTAAAAGAGTTCCAAAATTGCTTTATGGGGTGGATTAGGCAGTAGAGTTGGAGCATAGCTTCTCATGGGGAGTACTTCGAAGGTGACCATAGTTACATTCAGCAAAGAGGTATGTAGCGCTTTTATGAGGATGAGTTTTATAACGTAATTGTTACATCATATAGTTGAACCTCGAGGACATTATTTCAATAAGGCAGTTATTAAAAGACAAATATTGCATGATTCCACTTAGAAGAGATAGCTAACATAGTCATATTGAGAGAATCAATGAATGGAATTGTAGTTGGGAATTACAGAAATTGGGAGGAAGGGAAAATGAGGAGTTACTAATTAATGGGCATAGAATTTCAGTTAAGCAATATGAATAATATTCAGACATCTGGATGGTGCCTGTGGCTCAGTGAGTAGGGCAGCGGCCCCATATACCGAGGGTGGTGGGTTCAAACCTGGCCAAACTACAACAAAAAATAGCCGGGCGTTGTGGTGGGCACCTGTAGTCCCCACTACTTAGGAGGCTGAGGCAAGAGAATCACCTAAGCCCAAGAGCTGGAGGTTGCTGTGAGTTGTGATGCCATGGCACTCTACCCTGGGCGAAAAAGTGAGACTCTGTCTCTAAAAGAAAGAGATCCAGACCTCTTTTGTGCAATATTATACATATAGTCAATAATACTGTACTATACACATAAAAATTTGTTATAAGAGTAAATCTCATGTTAAGTATTTATACCACAATAAAATAAAATTGAAAAAAACTATCTTTGATTTAGGAAGCAAATGTTGAAATAACTGCCAGCTTTCAGCATGAACAAAGGCTATTATTGGGTAGGCCAGGAATCCATTTTTGCATCAGAGGTACTAATGTTGATGAGCAAACTAGCCAAGCCAGCCCAATGTGCAGAGCAATGAAAATTATTCTAGATGATATAAAGATTGTTATGAATTCCAGAAAGACTTAAATCTAAATAACCAGACAACTGGTTAAGAGACAGGAACACAATGTTATGCTCAAATTAAGATTCTAGAAGTTTGATCTTTTAATTTCAAAATTTGGAATTGGTAAATTTAAGAAAAATGTTTTAGTAAGAACATTTTAAAATGTTAAGACGTTAAGCAGATGTATGAATAATTTATGAAAACTAATTGATACCAGGAACTTATTAAATTCTTTTGAGGTCCCATTACCCTGAGGTTGTAGATGACTCAAGAAGCAAAAAGAAGTGATCACACGTTTCTGGCCTAGAAGGCCTCAGGAGACACTACTCCTTACTATATAAAAATAACTTCTAAGTAAAATCAGACAGGGCAGGGCAAAGGAACTTTACTTTTCCAGAAAAGAAAAAATTACAAATCCAGCCCCATTCAGATAATTGACACTGGAGCATCCAATGCACTTCAATCTATTCCTGCCTGGAAGAAATAATTTAAGAGAAAGCACTGCAGGTCAACAAAGATGATGTTGCTTGGTTACTCAAAACCATTTGGTAGCATGCTGAGTTGCTTAGCTTTTTAGAAGAGCACTCTTTGTGTCTGCCTAGGAGAAAGATGAAGAAGACCACTCGAAACCATGTTTAATTGTAAACTTGCTTCATCTGAACACTGACTTGACTTTTGCAAAGCCCGCACAAGTTCAGAGGTCTTTATTAAAATGTAAACTACCAAGACAGCAATAAATGTTGAATTTGATGTATCCTTCTAAATATTAATCTTGTTATGATGAAAATGCTTTGAAGGGGTTTGAACTGTTTTTTTAGGAGGAAAAAGAATTCTGTTCTCAGACTTCCTGACCAGGAGTCCTGGGGGCTGCCTGGAGGCAGCACTGTCCAGGGGAGAAGTACAGAGCTTTGGCGTCAGACAGACGCATCCAAATCCCACCTCTGCTGCTCTGTGCCTTTGGAAAAAATTAAACTGTCTGAGCTTTGATATCTCATCCCTTCCATAAAATCAGTGGTTGTTCTGTTACAGATTACTGTGAGGATTGCGTAAGGAAATACATGTCACAAACCTAGCCCCTAACTCGTTTCCAACAAATGGTAATTTCTTATTCCGAAGTTGAGAGAGCTACACATCTCTTCTTGCATATTCAGTCTCTAAAATATCCTTGTACAGTGAATCACTTGGCTCCAGTAGAGATAGGAGGGGCTTTAAGACTAAAATGAGGCAGGGCAGTGCTACAGGCTTGCGGAGTGGAGATTGTTTCAAACTTGCAAACTCTGTTTTAGAATGTAGTCTTACTTTTAAGCTTAACAAAAAAATAGGAATTGGGGTTACCTATTGCAGCCCATCTAGCCTATGGCTAGGAGTGAGAGTTATAAGAAATACCCTTATAGCTCAACAATGGAACACCTGGGCAGAAAGGGCATGGAGAGGGATTTAGCTCTCTTAACAAACACGAGAGCTCGGGAAATGAGAGCAGTGGTGAATTGGCAGACTCTATACCTGTGGTGTTGAGAGGCACCAGATCAGCCTTATATTAGGCTGGAAGAGAAGGCAGGCGGGAGCATGCGCATTCTATCATGGATGTGCTTACTCTGACTCTGTCTCCTCTCCTGCCTGCAGAACGCCAGCACAGTGTCTCTCTGCTGAGGATCACTAAGCTCTGCTACAGACTAAGATCTATCTTTCTAAGAAGACTGCTTTACTCTCTCTAAGACTCTCTCTCTCTCTGTCTCTCTCTCCAGCTAAAGTAGATAGCCCTCAGGCACCTAAGAGAAACTGTACCTGAGCAAGGTAACTTAGTAGTCCGCGTCCGGAACCTAGTTAAGCTGGACCTGAGACCTTGGCCAGTCCAGGGCCCTGACAAGTGCTGTCAGAAGTGACATGTGACAGTTACCTTCTTGGGAAAAGCTAAAATGGGATTTTAAAATGTTACCTGGGACTACAGAAAATAGTTTTCTTTCTCTTTTTTACTTAGACCAGTTGGCTTTGGGGGCAAGTATTTTATTTTATGTCCTAAGCATTTTGCTAAGACTAGGGATATACTTTATTGTTTAAAGCATTGGCGATTTAGTAGGATGGGTTGAGATAAGGCAGTTTTGTAGGCAAATACTATTTTAGTGCTCTACTTTAAAAAAAATTCTTATAAGCACTAAATATGTGCTGAATGCTCCCCAATTTTGGCTGACAAGCATTTTTAAAGCACATGGCTGTTGCACTCATTTAGTGACAGTAAGATTAATTCCTAAATCTTAAACTTAGAATTCTCTGCATATGTATATATCTAGACTGCTTTGAAAATTAAAATTCTGCATTTTTCCCTGATCATGAGATTTATATTGATTTTATTCTTTACAATTGTTATTCCAATAAGCAGTTGGCAGGGGAGGGATTTGACAGATGGGAACTTGATGGGAATTTTTCAACTGGAAGTATACACCTGAAATTTACCGGAATAAATATCATTCATAAAAGTGAAGGGGAAAGTAAAAAAGAGTAATGAGATGTGTAGGTCTATAGGCCAAGTGTGGAAGTGCAAGCTAATGAGAGAGAGAGAATTTTAAGAATTTTCATTCTCACATTTGAAAGGGATCAGAACCCTAAACATTATGGCATTAAGCTTTGTCTTTGTAGATGCAACTATCTGGGTTAGGCCAAGGAACAGGTGATTAGAAGACAGGTCAAAAGAAAACAATTCACACTATAAATAAGTTCAAAATTCAAAAGAATTCTGCTTTTGGGATCTTGAAAATATGATTCCATATATTGTTGTGGTTAAGAGAAATATCCTGAAATGCTGGTAACACTGTGTAGGCTCACGTCAGAGCTCCTTGCTTGCTCTGGGATGCATAGAAAGAGCATTGTTCAGCTCCTGGCACAGAGCAAATGCTCTGAAAAACGTTGTTGTTGATGATGGTGATTGTGATGATCAATACACATTCCACTGAAAATGCTTCTGATGACTCCTATATTGTGTTAATAAAAATAGAGTAATTTGGTACCATTTTCAGATGTGTGATCATCACCAAATCGACAGGAGAAAGTAGAATACTGGATAAACTAAGTCAATGATATTATTTTCAAATAGTATTAAACAGGAGAGAGTAGAATACTGGATAAACTAACTCAATGATATTATTTTCAAATAGTATTAAACAAGACAGGTCAGGGGCTAGAAAACTCAAATTAGTAATCTATTTAAATGACTGGCAAAGAGTCAGATTCTGTTAACAGGAGTCAGATTTGTTATTGCAGAGCAATCATTAAAGTGTTATAAGGTGCCAAGTATCGTTTCTAGATTTTAAACATTTCATTTTACCTAGGCATAAAAGTACAGATTAATCCATTCATTTGATAAGTTGAAATCTCCTTTATTAAGATACTTATACTATTTATATCGAAGGTGCAACATTGTTGAGGATTTAAAAAGAATTCTGTGGCATACGGAACTAATTCCTTTATGAAATTATTTGCACAAGTAGCTCTCATTGGACAAGTCTCCCAAGTGCCACGTGACCTACTTTGTGAGATTAAATAACAATTTCTGATTTTGACATTTTGTATATTTCCTTAAATCATTACCAAATGAAATGATTTTAATGTGGCACTAAACTATTATTCAGTTATATATCCAAGGAATGTGTTTTATGAAATAGAATTTTCATAGACTATTGAAAAGTTGTTTTTCTTCCCCCACTCAGTTTTTGGCCTTTGCTAAGACTAGGTAAACCTTTACGGGCTTTCATATATGCTGGTATTACAGCTAGATGCATAGAAAATTCCACAGACTTTCATACTAAATAGACAGGGGTTTCATTCAAGACTCTATTGGTTTCTAACTTTGTGACCCAGCACAAGTTATTTTCACCTCTTTCAGCTCCAGTCTGCTGATTTATGAAATCAGAATTAGTAATTATCTTATGATTTTATTGTGAGGATGACAGTTACTTAAATACCATAACAGTACCTGGCAGAGATATGAATTCAATAATTTGTTATATTATTTTTATTTTCATTAATCTTTAAGGGATAGCAATTATTTGGTCAAATTCACTTAAGCCCCCCTGATATTCATTTAAGCATGTCTATATGATATGCTGTAGTGTGTGCGTGTGTGTATGAAATAGTAAAGAGTTTTTATAAATTACATTTATTTTCTGCTAGATAAGAAGGAAAGAAATGGTTTTATACATACACACACGTTTCTGTATGTAGCAAGGTTTATTATATGTGTTTGGTATAATTGACAGATCTTTCAACTTTGAGGCCTAAAGTTCTGGGAAGCTTTTACAAAATTCTTACTGTGAGACCCATCTGTTTCAAGATACAGGGTATAGATTAGTATTTTGAATAAAAGTGTCTTAGGTGACTTTGATATGTATTACTGTGTCTTGAGAATCTGTGAACATGAAAAGCTATGTTTGAGGAGACCATAATTTATTGGGGAAATATACATGAATCCTGTAAAAAATTATCATAAAAATACATCATGATAAGTGTGAAGATTTAAGTATAAGCTAATTGTCATGGGGGCACACAGAGGTTTTACTTGCTTTTGCTTTTCAGTGAAGAATAGGAGGTAAACAAGAGAAGAATAAAAAGATATTTAAAGTCTTCACCAACTGATGAAGGCCTGAAGCTGATGAGAGGTTGCTGAGAGAGGAGGCGGGCTGCTTGAGTGATGTGTTCAATGTAGATCAAGGCTGTGATTTACCTGCAGCTTACCCCTGGATTTACAAGCAAAGATTGAGGATAAATTTTTCCTTTCATGACTAGTTTAAAATACAGTTACAAAAAATATAATGTTTTGTAGAGGGGGTCACTGTGTGCTTATTATACCTGTGCTGTTTTTGGATAGATTACTGCCAAAAGCTAAAGGTTTTGTATATAGCAGGAGAAAAAGTTCATAAATGCTGTCATATTGCCTTGATATGTCCTTTTTTTAAAGTTAATCATTTGTTTAGTTAAAGCCTTCAGAATCAACCAGAATTTGACCAATTTCTATTGCCTAGAAATATTTGATGAACATAATTCTCTTTGGCAGTGTAAGAATTATATGACCACTTTTTAAAGTTCCTGATAATGTCTGGCCTTTTCTAACTTCAAATTCTATATTATATTGTACTTTTATTTGTATTAAGTATTTTCTATTATAATTATTGATTATTTACATAATTGTCAATTGTATAAATGACAGAATTGAGGCTTAGGTTAAGTAATTTACCCAAAGTCCTATACCTAAAAAGGGGTAGAGCCATGATTTGTCCTCAGGTTGTTCTCAGGGAACACCTTGCCTGGAGACAGGAGGCAGAAAGGCAGACAGATTGTTTTAGAGGCTATTAGAATTGTCAGGAAAGAGAGTCAAACAGAGGAAATAAGAGAGAGACACATGACAAGAGACATTATAGCATGGACTCAACAGCTGTGAAGTCTCGGTATGTAGAAGGAATGAAGTGTTGAAGGTGATTTCTGAGATCTATTATTATTATTTTTATTAAATAGATTTATTTATGACAGGGAATAAGAAGGAATAATGGAGTTAGGTAAAAATATTGACTTGTGTTTGAGGTTGAGTTTTGCAAACCAGGACACTGTTGGCATTTCTGCTCTGGAGCTCAAATAAAAGATCAGAATAAAGATGTGGATGTATTGATGACTGGGACTTAACTCTTCTCACGGCCCCTTTGAGTGCCTGATGTTTGCTTTGGTTTCTCACTTCAGCTGTCATATACAATAATGAGATTTCCTTTTCTTTTTGTTATCTTGTCAATGAAGTAAAAGTATGCTCGTAATGTGTATAATGTGCCATTGTCACTGACACACACACAGTCCTATGATGTAGTCTTGGCCAAATAGCCAAAAAGTAAAAATTGGAATAAGCATTTCCTGCTTCCATATTTTATCAATGTTATTGTATTTTTTCTGTGCTGATGATTATCAAGAATTAAATCTAACCTCTTGGAGGTGGGACACAATTAAAGGAGGGACTTTACCTGACAAATACAATCAGTATAACCTGGTTCTCTGTACCCTCAATGAATTCTCAACAATTAAAAAAAAAAAAAAAGGATTAAATCTTAAACTACCACTCCCTGGACTCATTTTGCCATCTAGGGCTCACTTGTCTGCAAAGTGTGCTAGAGACTCACCTGAATCCCACCTGATCCTTCTCTTTTTATAGCTAGTTTTGAATTCTTGTGCTATCAGCTATGATATGAGCGCGGATGTGGCATGCTAATTACCTTTCCATGATGTGTTCTGCAGAGACTGCCTCTTTGGGAGCCAGGACCTTTGAGGATGAGCTTACTGAGCAGCAGTTGAGAGCAACCTCAGGTAATCGTTTCTATTCCTTCTCAAAATCTTGCCTTGTCCTACATGAGTTAAACTTGTGACTTCCATAGTTTATTTAATAAACATTATGTGGAACTACTCTAATCAGATCTGATCCGATCCCTTAAACAAATAAGTGAAAAGCAAAATCAGATATACACACTATTTTGAAATATATGTAAAGGGACTTTATTTATTAGAGCAGTTGTAGCTTCACAGCAAAATTGAGAGGAAGTACAAATTTTTCAAATACCCCTCCCCACTCACATGATAGCCTTCCCCATTATTATCATTCCTCACCAGTGTGGTGCCTTTGTTCAGTGATGGACTTGTGTTGACACAACGGTATCATCCAAAGCCATCGTTTATATTAGGGGTCAATCTTGGTGTTATACATTTCATGGTTTTGAACAAAAATATAGTGACATGTATCTACCATTATAATATTGAACAGAATAGTTTCACTGCTCTAAAAATCTTCTGTACTCCTATTCATTGCTTCCTCTTCGTTGGCCCATAGAAGCCACTGATCATTTTCTGTCTTCATACTTTTGACTTTTCCAGAATGTCATTTAGTTGGAATTATACAGTTTACAGTATTTTCTGATTGGTTCCTTTCACTTAGCAATATGCATTTCTCCATGTCTTATCAGGCCTTAATCGCTATTTATTTTTAGTGCTGAATAATTTTCTATTTTCTAAATATACCAAAGTAATGTACTGAAGTTGCTTCCAGGTTTTGGCAAATGTGAATAAAGCTGATAGAAGCATCTGGGTCCAGGTTTCCTTGTGAACATAAATGTTCAACTCCTTTGGGTAAATACCAAGGAGTATAATTGCTGGATCACATGGTAAGAGTGTGTTTAGTTTTGTAGGGTACCACCGAACTGCCTTTCAAAGTGGCTGTACCATTTTGCATTCCCGCCATCAATGAATGAGAATTCCTTTTGCTCCACATCCTCACCAGCATTCGGCATTGCAAGTATTCTGGATTTTGGCCATTCTTATAGGAATGTGGGTGACTTGTTATTTGCAATTCCCCGATGGCATATGATGTAGAATATCTTTGCGTAATTATCATGTGTACCTCTTCTTTGATGAGGTGTCTGTTAAGGTCTTTGGCTCATTTTCTGATCAGATGGATTGCTTGCTAATAGTTCTTTATTTTGGATGGCAGTCCTTTATCAGATTTGTATTTTGCAAGCATTGTCTCCCACTCTATGACTTGTCTTATTTTCCGGCAATGTCTTTTACAGAACAAAACATTTTAACTTTAATAAAGTTGAGCTTATCAATTCTTTCTTTCATGGGTTGTGCCTTTGGTGTGGCATCTGAAAGTTGTTGTCAAACCCAAGGTTATCTAGATTTTCTCTTATGTTACTTTCCAGAAGTTTTATAGTTTTACATCTTGCATGTAGGTCTATGATCCATTCTTAGGTTAAGTTTTCTGAAGAATGTAATGTCTATGTTTAGATTTATTTTTCATATGTGGATATTTGTAGCTTCTTAAAGAACAATTAACTTCTGATTGATTATTTCTTACTTTTATATGTATATACCAGGATGCTTTACCTAAATAATCAGTTTTCTACAAAGTGTATATCATAAGATGGATATTATTTTTTCCAAGTCAAACAACCTTGTTAGTAGAGTTATTTTTGGTAATTAATCAACTCATTGGATTTTGTATGGCCAGGTCAGCATATTCACCAGTCTCTACGCTTTGTACATGCACGTGTATTAAAAAGAGGCAGTTAAAACCTTCTTGGGGGCATCATATTCAGGTAATTTAAAAGGAAATTCACCCCTGTACAATACACCTCATTTATTTCTCCTATGTAATTGTGACCTCAGTTTCCAGATTTATATAAGTCAAACAATATTATTAACAATTATAACAATAATTGGAACGAGAAATGATTATAAAAGTCATTTGCAATCATAATGGTATATTGAAATACTTTAAAAAATCTTCTGCAAGTGAAAACATTTCTCCAATCTTATGTCAAGACATCCCTCTTAAAACATTTAACTTTAACAAAGTTAAATTTACTTTAACCTATGCATGTTTCATGAATCATGTTATTTTTACTCTAGAAAACTAGGAAAAAATAGAATAAAGTCATCCCATACCTCAAACCAGTTAAAAGATTTCATTTATGACTTAATTGGAAGTAAAAAGACAAAAATCACGACTTGGAACAAAAATATCAAGCTATAAAGAGACCACTACCTGTCAATACATTTCTTTATTATTTGTAAACAATGACACAAAAATCTACATCTTCACTTTGGTCTCTGAGAGGCTTGCAATGTAGATATTCTTAGGCCTTTTGTATGTCTTCATATAGATGTTCTATAAGAGAGTCGAATATAAGTTCAATTTTTTTCTCACTTTTCTCCATAATGATTGATAATTTCATGCTATAGTCCTAGTTGCCAAGATAATATAACTAGAAATCATTTTATTCAATTCTAATCAAAATATTAGTGAGGAACTTCTATGTTCAAGGGACTGCTGGGCATATGTTATGAATAAGACAAATGAGGTCTCTCATTTTATACAATATTTCTAAACAAACCAATAAACAAGGTGCCTTTAAATAGTATGATAAGAGCGGTAAAAAAAATGGTGATGTGCTAGAGCAGATGTTCTTAAAGTGTGATCCCCTTTCAAGCAGTATCAGCACAACCTAGGAACCTGTAAGAATGTCAGTTCTTGGGCTCCGCCCCAGACCTACTGACTCAGAAACACTGAGCCTAGGATCCAGCAAGGTCCTCCAGGTTGTGGAGATTCTTGTTAAAGTCAGTGTGACAGGTGATGAGCTACTTTAGAAGCAGTGGTCAGAGAAGTTCTCTGTGGAAATGACAGGCGAGTTGAGTTCTGAATAATGAAAAGGACTCAGTCATGCAGAATCTGAGGAAATGTATTCCCAACAGTGGTGAGAAGAAGTTGGTCACATTCCAGGAAAGGAAAGAAGGCTAACATAGAGAAAGACTCATGAGTAAGGGGAAGAGCAGTGTACGATGTAGTCAGAAAAGGAGGCAAGGGTCTAATCATTTCAGCTCTAGTAGGGAGATGATATGTTACTCTAAGTGAAATAATAAGCTTTGACAGGGCTTGAGCAAGAAAATGGCTTGATTGTATTTGTGATGAATACATTATAGGGAAGCAAGGCTAAGTCTTAGCTAGTTATATGACCATTTCAGGAATAGAAGTACGAGATTAAGGGTACTGGCAGTGGAAACTTTCGTACAGAAGCAGGTGGATTCAGTATACATTAGATAGTATTTTGGAAGTAGAAATAGTAGGAATTGCCAATGAAGAAGATGCTATGAGTAAAAAAGAAAAGAGGCAAGGATGGTTGTTGTTTTGTTCATGGTACAAACATTGACTAAAATGTTGAAGATGAGGGAAAAAATGAAGTAGTGTTTTGAGGGAGAACTAAGAGCTCTGATTTGATTTGGGTATATTGAATTTCGTATGTCTTTTAGACATCCAAGTGGAGACATAAAATTTAACTCTACAGGTCAGACTGAAATCATCTGGGATAATGATGGAAATAGAGAATAGGACTTAGTACCAATTCTGGAAACACTCAAATATTTAGATGAATTTTTTTTTCTTTTTGTGAGACACAGTCTCACGCTGTTGCTCAGGTTAGAGTGTTATGGCATCAGCCTAGCTCACAGCAACCTCACACTCCTAGGTTCGAGAGATCCTCCTGCCTCAGCCTCCTGAGTAGCTGAAACTACAGGAACCCACCACAACACTCAGCTAAGTTTTTTTTTTTTTTTTTCTTTTTAGTAGAAACTGGTCTCACTTTTGCTTAGGCTAATTTTAAACTTCTGAGCTCAAGGGATTCCCCCCAACCCCCCAACTCCCGCCTTCGCCTCCAAAAGTGCTAGGATTACAGGTGTAAGTCACCACACCTGGCCAAATATTTAGATTTTTAATAGAGGAGGACCCAGCAAAGGAGATTATGAAGGAACTGTCACAGAGATAGGGTAAAACCCATATAATCTGGGGCAATGATATCCAGGAGAGTTACATTTTTCCAGAATGAGAGAGTAATAACACCTACTGGGCAAAAGAAGATCCAAACAGTGAAGTGACTCTCGAATTTCACAGCGTGGAAGTAATTGGTAACTTGGAGAAGAGCAATTGGTATGAATAAGAGACAGCCTAGCCAGGGATAAATAATAAATGTGATTTAGTAAAGAAAGAAAATGCAAGGGTGGCGCCTGTGGCTCAAGGACTGGGGTGTGGCCCCATGTACAGAGGTTGGCAGGTTCGAACCCAGCCCCTGCCGTAAACCATAAAAATGCAAAAAAAAACAAAAGAAAAGAAAGAAAGAAAATGTGAAAAACAAACACCAAAATAAAACTCCAAACCTGACTTTCAAAACCAAAACAAACAAATCCCCTTTTAAGTAGAGGAATGGGGTGGCATCTAAACTCTTTCTCCTCCCAAACCCATTTTGCTTCCTAAATTAAATTCACTACTCCAGCTAACATGTATTATCTGCCTAATATATCAACACATTGGGTAAAGAAAATGTACCCAGAAATGTTAAATCCAGTTCAAATTTAAGAGAAAACTTATTTAAAGTAGGAAGCAATTAATACTACTAGTAATAATACAACTATTATTTTTAATACTTATTTTGTATTAGGTTCTATTCTGACTGTTTATACTTTATTTCATTATACTCTTTTGAAGTAGGTATTGAAACTAGTATTTCCCAAGTTGGGCTTGAAGGAAAGGTGGGTGTTATATAGTGATGAAAAGTTATTCTATGTAAGATAAGGAAATGTAATAGTGTGTACAGAGAGGGAGAGGGCATTGCATTCAGCTGGGTATTTCTTGAACAGTGGTTGCAAAATGTGACCTGGATCAGGAATATGAGCATTACCTGGGAATTGTTAGAGATGTAAATTCTCAGACCTCCTTTTCTAGCTCTATGAAATTAGAACATCTAGAAGTAGAACCCAGCAATCTGTGTTTCAATAAGTTCTCTAGGTGATTCTGACAACCTGAACCTTGAGAAGGCTATTCTTGAGCATTAAACGGTAGGGAGGAAGTAAAGAAAGATGAGATCGGAGTGGCAGAAAGGGACCAGGTGTCTTGGAGATGTCTTGCTGTGTATAGAAGATTGAAATTTTTCTTTGTAAGGGATGGTAGTCACCAAAAGATTTTAAGTAGAGAAATCAGATTTTAGTAGTTCATATGATGGATCGATTTGAATTGGTTGTGACTGGACAGAGAGAGCATGGAGGCACCCTGGAAGGAATTCTTATACGCTCAGCGTCTTCAGTAGAGACACTCAGACTATAAGATGAAAGTCGTTCGAGTTACTATACTCTCTTTCCTCTTTATGTGTTCACTCCAGGAGTTTAAAAACTATGCCATGTGTCCTTAGGAGGCTCATAAGAAAGGTTCTTGAACCCAATGATATATTAAAACCATGGAATCAATCACAATTGGCAGGGACTTAGATCATAAAATACCACTGAAGTTGATTGTAAGGTTTTCTTACAAATTGTATTATTTTGTAGGATTAATAATAGTAGTTTTCTAGTCATTTGTTATTATTCAAATGAAAATAACTTAGTCATTCAAAATCTTTTCTTTTAAATACAGTTGATGTGTATATGTAGAGCAACTTATAAGTTTGTCATTCAAAATCTTTTCTTTTAAATATAGTTGACATGTATATGTAGAGTGGCTTCTAAGTTTGACATTTTAGACATGTTAAAAATGCTAGGGAAAGTTCATTGTACCATACTTTTGTAATGTAAGACTAAAGTAGTTTGTCTTCTGTCTGTTATTTTGAAACAGCTAAAATCGAAAATGTGTTATCATTTGCCTGATAATTAGAAAATTTTCATGGACTCTAATACACATTTTAAGCTTAAGTATGTATGTATCATAAAAATTCATATAGAAATAGACATTATATTTTTGTATTCCATGAGGCAAAAGAATAATTTAAAATGTATATCATATGCATAGTGTATGCATATGCTGAATACAACAGTATTATGGAACACTTTAATATTTTCATTTTTATTGCATGTGCTATATTAGTGAGGAGAGTTATTGATGGCAATAAAAACCACTTTAACATCTTAGTTTTGGAATTTTACATAATGTATTTCCCTTAATTATTAAGTGTATAAACATTCTTAATGATATATATACATATTTTACTATAAGCATCTTTATTTTATGATATTTTACAATTGGCAAAATATGGTACTTGAAAATTAGAATGTAGCCATTTTCTCCCCAACCCCAAATCTTAACCTACAGTTTTTATAGAGAAAGTGCTTTCTCACATTCATACTTTTGAGTCGAAAGTCTATTTATGTAATGAATGTCAAATTTATTTCTAAAACTCTCTTTGAGAATAAAAGTAACCTTTTATTCTGACTTATATGAAACTTTATGGTGTGTGTAAGTTACCTTTTGATTATTTTTTGCATGATTAAAATTTTGCAAAGTCCTTATGGCTCCAATGAGCCTACCTGTAATAAACAGCTTTCGCCTTCTAAACCACAAAACGGGTCTGAATTGCTTGAGCATTAGAGCTAATTGCCTGCCTACTTCAAAGGAAGAACTCAAAGAGGGAAGGGGGAGTCCCAGAAGCAGAGGCATTGCAGGCGAATCCACCTCGAAAGGTTATGAGTTGTGGCTTGGAGGAGCAGGCAAAGTTATGGCCTCAGAACTGCTGTTTGCGATTAAGTTGATGGCGAGAGTCTATCCCACAATCTTTCCCTGCTGCTGACACAGAGTCTTTGTTCACATTCAGATTTCTCAAACTGTTGCCAGGGTCAGGCAGAGGTCAGACACCACAGTGATGTATAGAAGAACATGTCTGGGAATTTCTCTCACACTTAAAACACATACCAGAAAATGAAGAAGAGGACTCTGCAAAATCTGGCTGATGAGTCCCAGATTATACTGTAGCCTTTATTTTAGTGCCTTCATAATTTTCTTTTTCTTCTCCCGACACACAATGTTTTATTAATGTGAGTTGCGATAGCCCTTACAATTTTATGTCCCCTCAAGATAAGGACACTCAGTAGCACTCTGACACTTCATTTTCCAGCCCTGGGGAAAGGTCCAGTAAATCTACTCAAAGAAGACTCGCATCCCTTCCCTGGGATGAGTTGAAAAGTAATTGCCCTGGGCTGGTGTAGGTCGCCGGCCTGACACTGGTATCACCTCCCATGTGCAGACTCGGGAGGAACACAGCCCAGTCCAGTAGCGAGCTCAGCCTTCCAGACTTCCAAACCCAGTTCAACCACCACCGACAGGACCCAGCCTGGCCTCTGCTGGGGTCCAGGAGCCTGTGTTTGATCACTGATTATCACTGACGAGTGAAAGCAGGCTAGACCCAGAGGTGTTGAGTCTCTTTCTTTTTTAAAGTAAAATTTCTGTGTGTGTTTGCCTGAAAGGAAAGGTGACTGACCCCCCCCACCACCACCACTCTCAGGTGACTGACCACCTGAACTAGGGCTTCCCCTCTGCTTTTGTACAAAGGCAATGTATAGAAATGGAATAAATGGATTTATATGGTGCCTTTGAGGACTCACGCATAAAACTAACTCCTATTTTGAATGTATACATGCCCTTGTTTTCCTTTGGTTTGTTTTTGAGTTTCCTGCAGAGCCCAGAACTGTCCCCGTCTGTTGTCTTCTTGCTCACACAGTTGCAAAGCATGGCTGGCAAGTGAGGCACTAAATAGAATATTTTGTGTGTGTGTGTGTGTGTGTGCTCAGCTGCTACATATGACAGTGGATATTTCATTCTGCTGTCAGAACGTTATTAATAAAACATGGGTTGTAGAGAGGGCCACGATTTCCCCTTTCAATCACTACAGCATTTGCAATGAAAATTTTATTCAGTGTGTAATTTTCAGTTAATGCTTGACACTTAAAATGTCCATAGCAGCATTTTGTATGGTTATTGAAGGGTTAATTGTATCATGTTCTCTGCATAAAAGCTCTGCTTATCAAAAGCAAATAGAAGAGTGTATGCAAATGTGTGGCGATGACCTTTTGCCTTTCCAGGGTTAATTTATATGGTCATTAAAGATTTTATGAAATTGAGCAGCCTGGTGCTTCAAATCCCATTTTACCTTCTTCTTCTAGTTTATGTAATTCCTACCTGAACAGGGGAATATGATTTTTATTTTTTTGTGCTGCAATGAAAACAGCATGCCATGCTGTGGGGAGTTGTGAGCCTGGTTATCTGGCATTACTCAGATTGCTAAAAATTCATTAAAATGTGACATCAGCACAGTGAGAGACAAATGATCGCAGGATGAAAGAGAACAGTGGGCCTTTCACGGATTAGTGCTACACAGCCCCAGCATAGAGGCTAACTGCATAAACAGATTAATCCAGCAGCAGTGGCATAGCTAAGATTTACGGAATAATTAAATAGGGTTGAGTTACTATGAGGATTTCCATGTAATCTAGCCGGTGTGAACCCGTGAATGAGGTGTGGGGTGATGGGGTTGTCACAGAAGAAGCGTACCTTATTACATCCTATGCCCTGTATAGCTCCCCCTACAGAAAAAAAAAAAATCCCAACATAACCAAAGTTTTGAGATCTTACTCTAACAGAATTCCAAAGAATCCCATTGGGATCTGGCATCTAAAGGCAGGAGTAACACCTGTCTTGTATTTAATCCATTGTTATCATTAAGAAACTGGTTTGTTTCGCTAAAAATCTGGTTTACCTTGACACCTATCTAAGTCCATAAAATAGCGGGTTCGTGTTGTTTCAAGGTTCTACTATTGAAATCACAGAATTGCCTTAAACCCAATTGTTAAATATTTTTCTCAGCTTAAACTGTGCTAAAACTAATTTAATTTACTATAGATGCATGGTCTCAATTGGGTACCAAAAATGCTTTAGATAAAAATTTGCATTGCTGCAGTCAGCATGCTCTAATGTACACTTTGGAGAGAACTTACATTCTCTTTAGAGTATAAATGCCTGCAGTTATTCATAAATAAAGTTTCAAGTGGTCACTTCATTCATTTCAGTGTGGTGCGGGTTTTTTAGGGGGAGGCTTGTTCAGTCCTACTGATTGGTCTGCTTTCTTAACAGAAGAACAAAGTGAGGAGGCAGAAGGAGCTACTAAGCCTACAGCAGTGGTTGAGGATGATGAGAAAGACACAAGTGAGAGAGACAATAGTGAAGGCAAAAGCTCCAGTAAAGACTCTGGTAAGATGCTAGAATCTTTCGCCTTTGATTCCCTACACCCATTCCCAGCAATCAACCTTTCCTTCACCCCCTGCCCCCACCAAAGCTTATTAAAAGCTTTTATTCATTTTAAACTGTCTGAACATTCCTACTACTATTCATTGCATGTGCATTTTGCATGTGATTTCTATCAGTAGCCTCCCATTGACCTATTTTTAATCATAACCATCTGACAGAATAGATGTGGATAAGTTGAAGAATATTACAGGACGACCAGCGAGATTATTTTTTAATCAAATCAGTTTGTGTGCTTGTAATTTTTTAAGCGCCTTTCATTAATCTTAGCTATACTTGTGATTCCTCTGATGGCATATTAATTTTTCATAAGCACAGGATTAGATATCACTTGTATTTTGTCATTCAGTCACATGCATTCTCTACCCCTCCATCCATGTAACCCTCAAAATAAATGCTACCTTTCCTTGATTTTTTACAACTTACACTGAGGAATTTGCCCTTTTTCAGGGCATCTATTTGAGGCATTTCAAACAAAATCCAGTGAAAAAGTTTACAGATGATTCAGCCTAAGAAAGAGGAAATATCATTGAAAAGGGATTAGGTGCTGGGTAATTTTGATCTTCTAGAATAGACAAATCCCAGTAATGAAAGCTACTGTCTTTGAAAACAAACCTTCGTGTCATGACATTTACTTGTGCACAAACAAACCCTAGGCCAGCATCTGGTGTGGATACCTAAGGCTTTTTCTGTGTTTGATTTGGCAAATAGATGACTTCATCCATGCTTTGTATGTATGAGATGGAAATCTATGGTCGCGATGAATATTACATTGGCTACTTTTGCTGCACGCTATACCTAGTTTTATTATGTTGGACTCATTGAAGCAGAAGAAGTGCTGAAACGGGTTCAACCCTATTAGTTTCAGGTAGTCATCTATCTTTTCCTTGAATTCCAGTGACAGCCGCATATAAAGAAGCTTGTATTCACTATGAAGACATTGGATTGTGCAAAAAATACAATTTTTACATGCAAGTTTATTTAAACCTGGATCATCCCATACTTGTAAATCAGTTTTTGCATATCTAAGTTTTGCATTTCCATCAAAAATTATCTGAAGGTCCTCTCTGCTCCTCTCCCCATATTGCTCAAAGCTAAAATTTTCTCAGGAGTCCAATGAGGAAAGTGCCATTGAAATTGCTTCTGGGATATAGTCTCTAATATATGATTCTAATTTGATTTTCACAAAGAGGAGCTAAGGTTGATACTGAGCCAAAAGCAATATAAAGAGATGCCCTACCTGTATATTAGTCAGCTGGCTCCTGGGGTTACTGACGAGGAATTTCAAGTAACTAATGATCAGTTAATGTGAAGGGCAGTAATATCAAAACTTTATTTGGAAGAGATTGGAAATAGCAAGGAGGGCAGTTTATTCACTCTTTACAATGGATCTCATCAAGACTAGTAGCGTGACTTGTTCAGGGAGGGCAGGATTCTGTCTGTGTTCCCTGGCATCTTTCACACAGCAGTATTAAAACAGATTGCAGAATATATCCCCTTTCTTCGGGTGAATGAATAACACACAAATATTACATTAGTGTCCACTGAGTGCCCATGCGATATTCAGGTACAAAATATTATGCTAGATTTTAAATATCTAATATTTAGTACAGGATGGATTGTACAGGATGGATTCTGGGAAGCCCTTGAAAATGGATCTAATCTTACCACTGAAGAAAGAGTCTTGCTTGGGACACACCACAGATGCGGGACCTCTATCTCCACCAGCAGCACCATTTACTGCTGTGCATAAGTGATGGGCTTAGTCACTCCATAAAGGCCAGATGAGTTATTGTTCTTCCTTGGGTACATAATTGTACCACTCAGACAAGACTGGGCATCTGAAAGGATACAGACCATTGTACAATGGTAGTTATTTAAAACAAATTTTAACCCTATAGAAATGCCTCCCCAAGTAGATCGATAGGGATGAAAATGGGCTTGAATCAAGGACCAACTGAAAGCAATTGCTGAGATGCAAATATTTAGCTTTGAAATCTCCCAGCCTTTCAGACAGTTCTTGTGATTGTCAATGCACATGAACTTTTAACAAAGTTTTCTGCTTTCTAAATTGAATCTTAGTAGGCTAAAAATTACTCTGATTATTTTTCTTATTAAATATTTCTAATGATTAACCACTTATAAAAAAATATAGTGGTTGCCTTATTTCTGTCATAATGTAAAAAAATAAAAACTAGCAAACTTACAAACTAATTCCTATCTTAATATGTTAGTGGTGGTGCCTGTGGCTCAAAGCTGGCCCCATATGATGGAGGTGGCGGGTTCAAACCCAGCTCTGGCCAAAAACTGAAAAAAAAAAAAAAAAATGTTACATAAGAAAACAGCTTGACCCCGCTTTAATAGAGAATTTTAGCGATGAAGGAATTAACACATGTTAGGAAGACTATGTTTGTGTAAGCTGTCGTGAGATATTCCTGACATTAAATCTTTAGGACTAGAGCTTTCAAAATGAGAGTTGGCAATATGCAAGTTATATTTGTTGAATATTCATTCATAATAGAAAAGCCTTCTAATGCCTCACTTATATTGTCATTTAAATCTAGTGCCACTTTAGATTAATTATAATCCAAATTATAGCTCTGTGTGGTACAAGAATTAATATAGAGTTTATCCAGATTAATACATTTGCATTGAAAATGTAATATGTCTCTGCCATGGCTAAGGGGACCACTTTTTAATAAGGGAGTAAACACGACGAAAGATGGAAATTAACCTTCATTATTGCAATTAAAATTATCCTTTCATTCTAGTCTCATTAAAAAGAATACTGTACCAGTAATTATAATTTAGAATTACTTGGAGTTGAATAGCATCTTTTGTTATGTTCAAATTTTATAGTATTCAAACATTACCAAATACATTGGCTCATAAATAATAACTCAGTATTTTGCTTTATTGTTTTTTCAAGATTTGCTTTGAGTACATGTGGGTTATTGGATTTTTCTCACTTGCTCTGAGTATAAACCATTTTACAACCTTCTGTATTTTAGGGATTGAAAATTATTAAGTAGGCGGCATCTGCACTGAAATGAATTATGCCATTTTTATATTAGCAGTGTCATGCAAGTTAAATAATCCCATAACTGACAGATAATCATTGTTTCATCTATTTGGCAGTACTTATTTGTAATTAGACTTCATTTTTTAGTTAAAATGCATTCAAATGACATTGTTCTTTGAAAATACTGTGGTGTCCTTAATAAAACAAAATGAATTATGATCCCATTTCAAATTTTTTTCTGGTCTAAGGTAACAAACAAGGTTTATTTCAAATAAAGTTGCAGACATAAACTATGAGCAATCACAAAACTTGATCAAAATCTTCCTAAAATTAATTGGCCCCTATTTTATAGAAGCCATTTCCAGATAACACTTCAGAAAAAAAAGACTCCAGAGTTGACTTCCTATAATTTACCAGGGATGCCATAATACTAAACTTGAGCCAGGACCCCTTTGAATATAAAAGACATAACACATAAAATATAACTTCCATCATCTTTATAAATAATCCTGGTAACTACCCTCATCTTTGATTGTTTACCATTTCAGCACTCTCTGCTTCTTCGTACTATCAGTGGTGCACGTTTCAAGGGTGTCTAGTGAAAGCTGCTAGCCGACCCTTTATTTACAACTTCTTTTCAATTTAAAATAAAATGGACTGGTTTAATTAACTGATTAGTAAAAAAAATAGTGACGTCGACACATGTATTGGGTTGAATACTAGAACCAACAGTTATTGTAATGGCCATGTGATGGTGATCTTAAAACTTAATTCTTAGGGCAACATGGAACCTCACTAAATTAATGAGGAATAATATTTGTGGTTAATAATAATAAGGATAACATAAACATATATTCTCAATGATATACTCCAATGTATAGGTTTTGAAAAATGTTTCAAACCCTGAAATCTATACTTTTTGATGCTTTATAATATCAATCTTAGAATAAAATACACAGTATACATGCTTATGGAAATAAGTCTATATTATACATTTCATAGATTTCAAAGTTTCTGGAAGGTTTACTCTGTTTCTGATGATCAGAAGGGCCTCCAAGCAATAGTCATGGAAATTCTCTTTTAATTTGTGTGTGACAGTCTTTGATAGTACAGGGAAGTGGATCAACTTACTGTTTGGTCATGTCCAATTCTACCATGTACACAAAAGAATGACAAGGGCATATGACATGGTATTATTCTGTTAAGAAAATATGTTCTTATTAATGGGAGAATTTTTAAAGAAAAATCTCACAGGAGAAGACATTTTCTGGTTTCTGTAACAATCATTTTATACAATTTAGTCTGACACTTTAAGCAGTATTTTATTTTCAAATACTAAATATCCTCTTGTTTCCTTATATGTTTCTTTTTAAACACTTTAAAAATAATGGCACAAAATATGTTCTTCTTTGACAAAGAAAAATATATTTTTGATTCTATAATTAATTATAAGATAAACATTCCTGTTTAACACATATTTGGATATCAAATACTTGGATAATTTTAAAATTAATGTAATGAAACTTTTCAGCTATCTTAAAGTTATTCAAGTACAAAATATGACAAATTATTTTTCAGATACCCACAAAGAAGCTCAATTGTTCTAAAGTGGATGAACACAGAGGACAAATTTGGCAATACCAATAAAGTCGAGTGTTTAAAAATCTAAAAATCAATATCAGTGTAATCTGTTGAAAACTTAGCACTAATTCTGTATCTACCTAACACAAACTCCAAGGGAATATAATTTTTGTCATCATGTCATTTAAATTCTATTCTAATTTTGGTCTCTATAGTATCATTATTTTCATTTTTTCCTAAATTCAAAATTTTGAAATTATTTATGTGGTATAAATGTGGATTTCCATCTGGGGTAGAAATAGAATGGATTCTTTTTTGTGGTTTATTTTTACTTTGTTTCTATAACATTCTTGACCTTATTTCTAAATTAAAACAGGGTTATTTTTCAATAAGGTACAATTTGTTCATTTATATGAACCGTATGTGGATTGAAAAAAAATCAAGATAAATCTTCATGCACAGCATACAATCAGATTATGCCAGGACTATATATTTACGCAGGATCTGATAGCAATCAATGGTTTAGCTTCATTGCATTTCAAGATGTATTTGCACTCAGTTGTCCAGTGATAGTGTCCTCACCCTGGAAATAATTTAGTTGCAAATTGACTGGAAGATGGTGAAAATTGAAAGTTAAAATTAGAAATACTCATAATAAACAGCAGAAAAAAGGTCAGATGATGCCACGCTATGATGAGATTGGAATGGCTGGTAAATGAGGTTTTGTGTTTGTCGTGAGATGTATGTGACATGCCTTCCCAATGTCACTGTAATATCCAGCCTCACAGAGGAGATTATCGGGCAAATTGATGGTGGAAAGAATTTTCTCTTGGATTGGGAAATTAGAATCACATCCTTTTCTTTGACGTGTGTGAGGCTCCTACATATTACGTTGCTCATCTAGGTAAAATTTTAAATCATCTTTAGCACCAGATATTTGGATTAACCTCATAAAACAATTGTCTGATTGAGATTTGTGCTATCATGTTATGTGTAGAGCCAGTTTCTGAAACATCTGCAGATAGCAGCAGCAGATACATAACATGATTAATTTTTTAAGTTTTCAAATTCATTCATGGTATCAAAATATGATTTCAGTTTTCTAAATTATAACCAGTTAGCTTTTCTCAGAATTTTGAAGTCTTTTCAGTGCCTAAGAATTTTAGGAAAGAGATAGGTAATTAAACAGTAGTAGAAATAATGATTTTTTTAGATTAGTGTTTGTGAATGGGAGTAGATTTGCTTTCATGTGACAGAGGCATTTGGAGACACCAGAGAGCACGTTATTGATGAATCTTTCAAGGCCACCTAAGGTTATCTAAACACAAGACAGGAGCACATTTCAAAATATATTCATGAAGTCCACTTAGGTGGTGGACAAAAGGAAGTGTGCTTTTTACCATTTGAGATTAGTGTCATTTGCAAGTGCTTGTCCGGTTCTTTCTATCATTCAGTGGCTTTAGAGTCATAACTATTTGAAAATGTAATTTCTCTGACTTTGAAATTACAAATGATTTTTAATTAAGTTTTTCCATTTTGGGGGGAATCAGAGATAATCACACCAGAGAAGGAGCTAAAGGTCAGTGTGGCAGGGGGGACCCAGCCACTCCTGCTGGCAAAAGAAGAGGATGCTGCAACAAAAAGGTCAAAACCTACAGAGGACAACAAATTCTGTCATGAACAGGTAAATATATTTTTCCCATGTTTGCTTCATTAATCTTTTTTTTTTTAAATTGTTCCTGAAAGTTTTAAAGCCCACATGATTCCATGCTGTTGAATGGATATAGGTACTACAATTGGCAACATCATCAGGCTACGTTGAAATACTCAAACAAGAAGATTTGCAGTGTTCCCAACATAAGAAATGATACGTGTTTGAGGCGATGGATATCTTGATTACTCAGATCTGATCCCTACACTTTGTATGCATATATCAGAATATCACATATATCCCATAAATGTGTACAACTATCCATGTGTCAATAAAAATACATTAACTAATAGTGTCCATGTTTATTCAATATTTTCCAGTTCTTTCAGTGTCCTTATTGTAACTACAATAGTAGGGACCAAAGTCGTATCCAGATGCACGTCTTATCGCAGCACTCGGTGCAGCCGGTTATCTGCTGTCCCCTCTGCCAGGACGTCCTCAGCAACAAAATGCACCTCCAGCTGCATCTGACGCATTTGCACAGTGTGTCCCCAGATTGTGTGGAGAAGCTGCTTATGACAGTAAGGATACCAAATTTTGATGTACATGTGACATAATCTGTGTAAGGGTGTCAGTACAAAATCTCTAACTACTGGTTGATAGAAATTTATTTTTTCTCAGCTACTTAAAGCTCTTTTATTGATCGTGGTGTAGTTTTCACAGGCAAGGTCCATTTGTGGTCTCTTTAGTTCAGCAAAAGAATATGATACAAGACATAGCATAGTTAATGACATTTTGCAATCTTTTTATGTCTATAATGTTAATCAAATGGTTCGTGTGAGCAACTCGAGTTTCAAAATTTCTTGGTTGTCATTATCAAAAATTAAGCTTACAGAAACCTCCAGACCATAATTCAAATTAAAAAAAGATTACAACATTGCCACAGCATGGATCTGAAATTTGAAGGGGGTAGTGTTGGTCTGAGACATTTGGAAAATATTCCTGCCTTTGGTTAAAAATAGATAAGTGGGATATTCTTCTGGCAAATGGGAGACGTGATGAAGTTTGTGATTTCTGGGGCACATTTAACATGCACCTCTTTGGTTTTCGAAGGTGCCTGTCCCTGATGTGATGATGCCAAACAGTATGCTCCTACCAACAGCGGCCTCTGAGAAAGCAGAGCGGGACGCATCTACAGCCAGAATAGCTGAGGGGTCTGGGAAATATTCAGGTATGCCAGCTTGTAATCAACACCTGCAGAAAACATGCTCAATGGCTTGCATTTGTGGTGGTCCTTGAAGATTATTATCAAATGATTTTTTTAAAGCACAGAGGGTAAAACTGTAAGATATTCCCAACAACCACATTTTCCAAGGCATCATTAAGTGTCTTGGAGGGCCAAATGTCAGAAGTCCACAAATATTCTGTGTGTTCTAATTCCTGAACACCAAGGTCATGGGGCTTGGTATTGCAGTGATTGTAGCATTGAAACATACTATAATAAACTATGATTTGTTACTTTCCTGTCCTGAAATTTCTTGAGGTCAGGAGTAATTTCTTATTTACCTTTATATGTCCAATAACCGGTTCAGTGCTTGCTACATAGTATTTCTTCAGTAAACATTTTTTAAAAGAATCAGTTAAGCAGAAACTTAATAGAGACTCTTATTTCTTTATTTCATTATTATTTTTTTGAGACAAAGTCTCACTATGTCGCCCATGGTAGAGTGCTATGGTGTCACAGCTCACAGCAACCTTCAACTCTTGGACCTAAGTGATTCTCTTGCCTCAGCCTCTTGAGTAGCTGGTACTACAGGTGCCCACCCCAATGCCTGGCTATTTTTTGTTGCAGTTATCATTATTGTTTAGCTGTCCCAGGCCAGGCTCAAACTCCCCAGCCTTGGTGTATGTTGCCAGCACCCTACTCACCGAGCTATGAGTGCAGAGCCTAGAAACTCTTATTTATGATACTTACTAACATTTAAGCAGTAGATTTTCTTACCCTAAGAGATCTGTTTGTGTTTTCTCCTAACAGGTGAAAGTCCTATGGATGACAAAAGTATGGCAGGTCTTGAAGATTCAAAGGCTAGTGTGGAAATAAAGAATGAGGAGCAGAAACCCACTAAAGAACCTTCGGAAGTGTCAGAATGGAATAAAAATAGCAACAAGGATGTGAAAATCCCCGATGCCCTACAAGATCAATTAACTGAACAGCAAAAAAGGCAACCACTGTCTGTTTCTGACCGCCATGTTTATAAGTATCGCTGCAACCACTGCAGCTTGGCTTTTAAAACTATGCAGAAGCTTCAGATCCATTCCCAGTATCATGCGATTCGGGCTGCAACAATGTGTAACCTCTGCCAGCGTAGTTTCCGTACATTCCAGGCTTTAAAAAAACACCTGGAAGCAGGTCACCCGGAACTGAGTGAAGCCGAACTGCAACAGCTGTATGCTTCCTTGCCCATGAATGGAGAACTCTGGGCAGAGAGTGAAACCACGGCCCAGGATGAGCATGGGCTGGAGCAGGAAATAGAGAGAGAGTATGAGGTGGACCATGAAGGGAAGGCAAGTCCTGCAGGAAGTGACAGTAGCTCTATTCCTGATGACATGGGCTCTGAACCAAAGCGGACCTTACCTTTTAGAAAAGGGCCCAATTTCACAATGGAAAAATTCCTTGATCCATCTCGTCCATATAAATGTACGGTGTGTAAAGAGTCATTCACCCAAAAGAACATTCTCTTGGTCCATTATAATTCAGTTTCTCACCTGCATAAGTTGAAAAAGGTTTTGCAGGAAGCCTCCAGTCCTGTCCCTCAAGAAACCAACAGTAATACAGATAACAAGCCCTATAAGTGCAGCATCTGCAACGTTGCGTACAGCCAAAGCTCGACACTGGAAATCCACATGAGGTCTGTCCTCCACCAGACAAAGGCCAGGGCCGCAAAGCTGGAGCCCAGTGGCCACGTGGCTGGTGGACACAGCATTGCAGCAAACGTTAGTAGCCCTGGCCAAGGGATGTTAGATTCCATGAGTTTAGCAGCAGTGAACAGCAAAGATACCCATTTAGATGCCAAAGAAATAAATAAAAAGCAAACTCCTGACTTAATCTCTGTTCAACCAACACATCACCCACCTCAGTCACCAGCACAAATTCAGATGCAACTACAGCACGAGTTACAACAGCAAGCTGCGTTCTTTCAGCCTCAGTTTCTAAACCCAGCCTTTCTGCCTCACTTTCCTATGACACCGGAAGCACTGCTGCCGTTTCAGCAGCCTCAGTTTCTCTTTCCATTCTACATACCTGGGACGGAGTTCAGCTTGGGGCCAGATTTGGGCTTGCCGGGCTCGGCCACGTTTGGTGTGCCTGGCATGACAGGAATGGCCGGCTCCTTGCTTGAAGATCTGAAGCAACAGATTCAAACCCAACATCACGTCGGCCAAACCCAGCTCCAGATACTACAGCAACAAGCACAACAATACCAAGCCACGCAGCCCCAGCTCCAGCCTCAAAAGCAGCAGCAGCAGCAACAACAACAACAACAACAACAACAACAACAGCAGCAGCAGCAGCAGCAGCAGCAGGCAAGCAAATCGTTGAAACAAGAGCAAAGTAAGGCAGCGGGGACGGACTGCCAAGTCGTGAAGGACATGCCGCCCTATAAGGAGGCAGAGGAGATTGCTGAAAAGCCAGAAAAACCAAAGCAGGAATTTGTAAGTGAAGGTGAAGGAGTCAAAGAGGGCAAAGACACAAAGAAGCAAAAATCCTTGGAACCATCCATCCTGCCACCTCGAATAGCTTCAGGGGCCAGAGGAAATGCAGCCAAAGCTTTATTGGAAAACTTTGGTTTTGAATTGGTCATTCAGTATAATGAAAACAGGCAGAAGGTACAGAAGAAGGGCAAAAGTGGTGAGGGCGAAAACACTGACAAACTGGAATGCGGAACGTGTGGTAAATTGTTTTCCAATGTGCTTATTTTAAAGAGTCACCAAGAACATGTACATGGGCAGTTTTTTCCATATGGAGCACTAGAAAAATTTGCTCGTCAGTACAGGGAGGCCTATGACAAGCTTTATCCAATTTCTCCATCTTCACCAGAAACGCCACCGCCGCCGCCGCCCCCTCCTCCCCTGCCTGCAGCTCCTCCGCAGCCTTCTTCCATGGGTCCTGTGAAGATCCCCAACACAGTTTCCACGCCTCTGCAAGCTCCGCCACCCACGCCGCCGCCCCCACCGCCACCCCCGCCGCCCCCTCCTCCTCCCCCACCTCCTCCACCTTCTGCTGCCCCCCAGGTCCAGCTGCCGGTCTCTCTGGACCTGCCGCTCTTTCCTCCCATCATGATGCAACCCGTGCAGCACCCCGCGCTCGCGCCCCAGCTGGCCCTGCAGCTGCCGCAGATGGACGCGCTCTCTGCAGACCTCACCCAGCTCTGCCAGCAGCAGCTGGGGTTAGACCCCAACTTCTTAAGGCATTCTCAGTTCAAACGCCCGCGGACAAGAATTACAGATGATCAACTAAAAATTTTGAGGGCTTACTTTGACATCAATAATTCTCCGAGTGAAGAACAGATCCAAGAAATGGCAGAGAAATCTGGCCTCTCTCAAAAAGTTATCAAACACTGGTTTCGAAATACGCTTTTTAAGGAACGACAGAGAAATAAGGATTCTCCGTACAACTTCAGCAACCCCCCTATAACTGTTTTGGAAGATATCAGAATTGATCCACAGCCTGCCTCCTTAGAACACTATAAGTCTGATGCATCGTTTAGCAAAAGGTCCTCAAGAACGAGGTTTACTGACTACCAGCTTAGGGTTCTACAAGACTTTTTTGACACTAACGCTTACCCGAAAGATGATGAAATAGAGCAACTCTCCACTGTTCTCAATCTACCTACCCGGGTTATTGTTGTGTGGTTCCAGAATGCCCGGCAGAAAGCACGGAAGAGTTACGAAAACCAAGCAGAAACTAAAGACAATGAAAAGAGAGAGCTCACGAATGAACGGTATATTAGAACGAGCAGCATGCAGTACCAGTGTAAGAAGTGCAATGTGGTTTTCCCCAGGATTTTCGACTTGATCACGCATCAGAAGAAGCAGTGCTACAAAGATGAAGACGACGAAGCCCAAGATGAAAGCCACACGGAAGACTCCATGGACGCCACCGACCAAGTGGTGTACAAGCACTGCACCGGGGCTGGTCAGCTCGATGCAGCCAAAACCACGGCTGCCCCTCCGGCAAGTTCCGGCTCTGGGACTAGCACCCCGCTGATTCCGTCCCCCAAACCCGAACCTGAGAAGACGTCTCCCAGACCTGATTATCCCCCAGAAAAGCCAAAGCAGAGTGAGCCGTCTCCCGCGTCTCAAGGCACCAAACCAGCCCTGCCGTTGGCCTCAACTTCCTCGGACCCCCCACAGGCGTCCGCAGCCCCGCTGCAGCCAACCAAGCAGCCCCAGCTTGTTGGAAGACCCCCCTCGGCCTCCCAGACCCCGGTCCCTTCCAGTCCACTGCAGATTTCCATGACTTCTCTCCAGAACAGTCTACCTCCACAGTTGCTGCAGTACCAATGTGACCAGTGTACGGTGGCCTTCCCCACTCTGGAACTCTGGCAGGAGCACCAGCACATGCACTTCCTCGCTGCTCAAAACCAATTCCTGCACTCGCCGTTCCTGGAGAGGCCCATGGACATGCCCTACATGATCTTCGACCCCAACAGCCCGCTGATGACCGGACAGCTGCTGAGCGGGGCGCTCACACAGATGCCGCCTCAGACCGGTTCCTCCCACACCCCAGCCCCCGCCACGGTTGCTGCTTCCCTTAAAAGGAAACTGGAAGATAAAGAAGACAATAACTGCAGCGAAAAGGAGGGAGGGAACAGCGGGGAAGACCAGCACCGCGATAAACGCTTGAGGACCACCATCACCCCGGAGCAACTGGAAATCCTCTACGAAAAGTACTTGCTGGACTCCAATCCTACCAGGAAAATGCTGGATCATATTGCACGAGAAGTGGGGCTGAAGAAAAGGGTCGTGCAAGTCTGGTTCCAGAACACTCGAGCACGAGAAAGGAAAGGCCAGTTTCGGGCCGTGGGTCCAGCGCAGTCCCACAAACGGTGTCCGTTCTGCAGAGCCCTGTTTAAAGCCAAGTCGGCCTTGGAAAGCCACGTCCGCTCTCGGCATTGGAGCGAGGGGAAGCAGGCAGGCTACAGCTTGCCCCCGAGCCCTTTGATAGCAGCAGAAGATGGGGGAGAGAGCCCACAGAAATACGTTTACTTTGATTATCCGTCTTTGCCATTAACCAAAATTGATCTATCGAGTGAGAATGAATTGGCTTCTACCGTGTCAACACCTGTTAGTAAAACAGCAGAGCTGTCGCCCAAGAATCTTTTAAGTCCTTCTTCTTTTAAAGCAGAATGTGCTGAGGATGTAGAGAATTTAAATGCCCCCGCTGCTGAGACTGGGTATGATCAAAATAAAACTGATTTTGATGAGACATCGTCCATTAATACCGCAATCAGCGACGCCACCACGGGAGACGAGGGAAACGCGGAGATGGACAGCGCCACCGGGAGTTCTGGAGATGTGAAACCCACGTTATCTCCCAAAGAGCCAAAAACTGTCGACGCTTTGCCAAAAACTGCAACCACACCTGCCACGGAGGTCGGCGATGACAAATTTCTTTTTTCCCTCACAAGCCCCTCGATCCATTTCAATGACAAAGACGTTGACCATGACCAAAGCTTTTACATCACGGATGACCCCGATGACAACGCCGACCGCAGCGAAACGTCCAGCATCGCTGACCCCAGCTCCCCAAATCCATTTGGATCCAGCAATCCTTTTAAATCCAAAAGTAATGATCGCCCGGGACACAAGCGTTTTAGAACCCAGATGAGCAATCTTCAGCTCAAGGTTCTCAAGGCTTGCTTCAGTGACTACCGAACTCCAACCATGCAAGAATGTGAGATGCTGGGGAACGAGATCGGGCTGCCCAAACGCGTGGTCCAGGTGTGGTTCCAAAATGCAAGGGCAAAGGAAAAGAAATTTAAAATTAACATAGGGAAGCCCTTTATGATCAATCAGAGTGGAGCGGAAGGCACCAAACCCGAGTGCACCCTCTGCGGGGTGAAATACTCAGCGCGACTGTCCATCCGAGATCACATCTTCTCTAAGCAGCACATTTCAAAAGTGAGGGAGACGGTTGGCAGTCAGCTCGATCGGGAGAAAGATTACTTAGCTCCCACAACAGTTCGACAGCTGATGGCACAGCAAGAACTGGATCGGATAAAGAAAGCCTCCGACGTGCTGGGCTTAGCGGTCCAGCAGCCGGGCGTGATGGACAGCAGTCCCCTCCACGGCATCAGCCTGCCCGCAGCCTACCCGGGTCTCCCCGGCCTTCCTCCTGTCCTGCTCCCCGGAATGAACGGGCCATCCTCTTTGCCTGGATTTCCACAAAATTCAAACAGTAAGTTATTTGAAGGAGAATCAGTCTAGTTGACAGGGCAACATTAGGCAGTCAAATCATATGTAACCAAGAACAGGGTACATTTTGATTTAATTTCATTAAGGAATAATGATAAATATTTGGATAAAATAAATATATTTTATTGTCTACAGCCAATAACTAGCAAATGGCCCAGCCTGGAACACACACAGAAAAATAAGGACTAGATAGATCCTAACAGATTCTCAGAAATATATTATTTGTATCATTTACAAATATTTTTCTGTACTAATTTTAATACTAATTCCAATGGCATTCTAGCACAAACATGTGGCATAATATACATTATGAAAATGAAACATTAAATAATGCATTCATTGGTATCTTAATTTATGTTCTTTCCAAGAGGCAAGTTTTTTTTCTCTTTTGTTTTGTTTTTGTTAGTTTGTTTACCCCCAAGAAGAGCCACAAAGTTCAAATGTTAAAAGTCCTCTAGCCACAGGAATTCATTCACCTTGCATCTAGCAGACAATAAAGCTTATGTTTAAAGTTCAACAACTAAAAACATGACTTCTGTGATAATTTATAACTTAGCATTGCTGTAAGATTTGATTTTTATAGCATCCATTGCTACTTGTTATCTAAATAAATTCAACAACCTTAGAAATACATGAATTACTATTATCCCATGCCTTTCGAACCCCCCACCTAAGGTTGATAATTAAGACATAACAAACTTTTAAAGTTGTTGGAGGCATCCCCAGATGCTGAATTCAATTTTGTGTTTATCAAAAGAAATATAATTTGTGCAGGTTGGATTCTGTGAATCAGTACAGGGATTCCATAATATTAGATTAAGTAAATTGAATATGGTGTGCTAGGTAATCATGTACCCAAAAATATAACAAAAGTTATCTGTCAGCTAAAATACAAAACATGGGTCTCTCATAATTTCTCCTTTTAAGTAAGTTTTATTTTTCAAGTTATGAGTGATTTTTTTTTCTTTTTAAAAGGAATTTTGACATGGTAAAGAGACTTACTTAGAATCCACTAATTACATATAGCTACAAAGTTTACAAAGGTTTTTTTTTTTTTCATTTTTAAAAATTGAATTGTAACATACATTTTAAATGTTTCAATTCCCTTACAAAACATAAAATTGTCCTTGTGATTTTAAGAAGTTATTCTTACTTTAACTTTTAGGCGGGTGATGTGAGAACAATGACATCCAATGGCCTCTCGGCCACTGTTAGGCCTCTGGTTCTCTGGTTCGAATTTCTTGGATTTTGAGAGAAGCGTGATGGAGCTATGAGAGTACAGCTCTCATATAAAGAATTTTGCCAAGAAAATGTCTGCAGTGTTCCTTCCTTTAACTCTCATACCAACTCCCTTCTCTCCCAGAAGTACTTTGGGCTTAATTATCTGAATAATCATGAGGTCTTAAATAATAGAGCACTTAAATAATTCTTTTGTTTGTACATTTGAATTAAGACAAATGTAAGTATTTTAAGAATAATGCAATGACAGTTGTTTTTTTTTTTTTTTTGCATATAGTATTTGTCTTATTTTCTGGTCCTACTTTTTATTTATTTTCATTTTTATTTTTTTGTTGTTGTTGAGACAGACTCCCATCCTATGCCCTGAGCAGACCACAATGTCATCATAGCTCACTGCAACCTCTTCCTCAGGCTGTGGACATCCCACTGCCTCAGCTTCCAGAAGCCGCTGGGATTACTTCCAGAAGCTCAGCTGGGTTTTTCATTCTTTTTAGCAGTCGGGGTCTCACTCTCGCTCAGGCAAGTCTCGAACTCCTGAGCTCCAGCAGTTCTCCCTCCTCAGCTTCCCACAGTCCTGGGATTGCAGGCTTGAGCCACCACGCCCAGCATAGTTCTACTTTTTATAGCACTGTGATTAGTGGATACATAGAAAAGTATCTTATGTGGAAGAACTTCTATGATCCGTTATGTGAAAGAGAGGGCTTTCCCTATTTTATGTGGGTTGTTCTTACAATTGAAATGTCTTGGTCCCTCTGCTAACTGCCAGTCTGGTTTTTTCATTCTGATACTGGAATCCAGAGGGCCCGTATGATGCAACATGAGAAAGGAGAATGAAAACGTATATGAAATATTTAAACAAACACGTTTTCCCTCATTCTACTCACCATAAATATAATTTAAATATGGGCCTGGTTGTAACTATTAGCACTCCTGAGAGCAGCCATGCCTTCCATAGCTAGGAATATCTTTAAATGTAGTGATGAACTTGGAGCTGTTGTACCCATTGCTTTATTAAATCTGGGACAAAAACAGATGGGAAGTATTAAAAAGAGAGAAGCCCCATGAACATTGCTACCTACTGGAATTTTCAATCTCTCTTGGCTTAGTCCTTTGTTTGTGGTTTTAAACATTAACAAAGCCCCATTGGGGTCTGTCTATGAGCCTAAGCTCCCACACTTCAGTTCATGGTTTCCTTAAGTTAATTTACCTGTGGTGGGAAATGCTGTTTACGTTACCCAGCTTGTGGAGGACAGCTAAGGATGTCCATCTTTCCCTCATCACCTTCCTGATGTCTTATTTCTTATCAAACAATTGTCTTCTTTGGTATATGGGGAAGATATGTTATTTTACTTGTAATTTAACGTTCTTGATTTCACATTCACAGTTAAGTGAAATCAAAAGGGTTAAAGTATAAGTAAAATGTTTCTTATTTCTTAAAAACCATGGGCTTTTGCTATAATTTCTTAACAATATGAACATACTTTAAGTATATGAGAAATTGATATGGAACTGTTTTAAATGAGAATTATTATGGAAAATCTTCATCTTAAAGTCATCCCATCTCTTTGAAGGTTAGTTTCAAGATTTTGATTTGATGGGAATCATTAAAAAAGGGCTCCCATGGAGGTGGTGGGTTTGAACACAGCCCTGACCAAAAACCACACACAAAAAGGGCTCCCATGAATATAAGATGGCCTTTAAAGTAGTGAGTCTTAGCCAGGTATTTTGGCAGGCACCTGTAGTCCCAGCTACTCTGAGGCTGAGACAAGAGAACTGCCTAAGCCCAGGAGTTGGAGGTTGCTGTGAGCTGTGATGCCATGGCACTCTACTAAGGGCAATGGAGTGAGACTCTGTCTCTTAAAAAATAAATAAATAAAGTAGCGAGTCTGTCTAAAGGCTACACCTCCAAATTAGCCTAATTGTAATGTACATGTTACATTTTATTATTTATCAACCTCTAAATTTCTTGATTTAAACACACATTTCATTTTGAAGGGGCAGAGAATTATTCTGTTGGTTAGATAGCACCTTTAATGCTCATAGAACTTTCTTACATTACTTCCAAGAAATCTTCAAATTACCTAAGATTGATAACTAAGAAGGCTCTTTGAAGAGTAATATTCATTATTTGTACCTGATTCCTGTAAGAATGGCCCCATCCTATGTTCAGTATTACTTATTATTGCTTTTTATTAATAAAATGAATCATTTTCTGTTTAATTTTTTATGTTTTTTGCATTTCAGTTTTTCTATCATAATCATATATAAAAAGGAAGAGTGGTCATAGAATATCACTGTATACCCATATACCTTGAAGAAATTAGAAAACTTTCAGCTTACATTTTCTTTTGGAGGATGTTATCTTCCTTTGGGATTTTTGCTCAAAGTAAATAGAAAAATGATTTGATTTCCTATATTTATTTTATAATTTGAAATGTCCCATTACTGTTTAAAAATACTGCCTAAACTGATTTCCTTAAATGGAACTGTAGAGCATGCCTTTTGCATTTTTCTCATACTTCATTGTAATTTACTAGTAAAACTAGATAAAAGTAAGTCTTTACAGTTTTAGCACAATTTTTTTTGGCCCATATACATAATTACTTTCATCGTCAACCTCAGATGTAAACTTTTCCTCCAGGAGATCTGGGTCAAAGAAACTTAGAGAAAAGGAACTACAAAGAAGTATATGGTGAGCCAGGCATTTCCTTTTGAAAGCATTACTTTCAGGAATAGGAAATTGTTTTAGAAAAACAAAACCAAACAAAATGATCGTAGTATAAGATTATTTACAGAAAAATTGTTATCCCTATGTAATATCTCCAAGAACTGGAATAAGAGTTAGGAAATGGGAAAGAATGTATTTTTAGCATTACAGCTTGATAAAAGAGGGAGAATTTGGTAAGTAGTTTTAAATTGCCATCACCTATTCTATATTATGATTATTCAGTTTTTCTTCTGTTTCTGTTACAAATTTTTACAGGCTTCTTTCTTTTACTAATAAGCCCAATCAATGCATGTAGTTTATTATTCTTAAACTTTTCCTAAAAATTTTACTTAGCTGATTATTTAACTTAGTTTTTTCCTCAAGATGTTGAGTTCCTAAGAATCCCTGACGATCTTTGACTATATCATTATTTAGGATTCCTATGAAAGTCTTCTAAAAATTTCCATTACTTTATTGTATGACCTCTGGATAGAACATATAGACCTCCTCTGATGAGAAAGCTTGAGTCAACAACTATTGATCTATCTTTCTAACTACAATTGCAATTTTTTTTCATGCCTCTTCATTTCTTAAAATTTCTCTTCTTAAATGTCATGTCAGAAGGACAGGTGTGCCAGCAATTTCCTCAGATGTAGAGAGGAAAATGCACTCAGGCATAGGATATGTAATTATTTAGTATGAGGTTGTACTGTTACTAGGCCTAGAATGAAGGCTGGCTTTGTGAATGGGCAAAAAAAGCTGATACCTACCATTTTAACAGTGCAATCACTGAGACCTGAAATTTTATAGTTAGATATTCATTCCTTTGACTTAACATATTATGCTGTGTTAAATGGAAAAGAACGTAGACTACCATAAAATCAGAATATCATAGCAGGAAGTAATTTCAAAATTTTTCTGATTTGGTATATATCAAGCCTTTTTAATAATTATAGTATATTAATTTCTTTGGTTCTTTCTTGTGAATAAAATTTTATGATGAGGCAAGTGGAAGAAGATGATGCCAGAAATATTAGTGTAAGCATAAAGGCAAGGGAATCAAAGGTGTGAGTACCCAAAGGCAACTTCACAGTTTTCCTTAGGGCTAGGTCTATCTCATAGATCTAAGAGGTCTTAATTACCAAATGGGAGTAAAGATCAGGGAGTTTACTCTTATTCCTACCATACCCCTGCAAAGCTTAAGCCATTTTCACTTAAGATTATTTCCACATTGGAAAATTATGGGTACTCACTATCATTTTTTCCTGAAAATACAATGCTATTTTCTTTTTTTCTTGCATTTTGAATATTTGGTTATTTAACCTCTGAAAGTGATTCAGTTAAACAAGAAGATACCATATTTTGCTGTGTAAAACATGCTCCCTTTATAATGTGTACACACATTTCAGGAAAATGCCTCTTGCGAAAACAGCTGGCTCTTGGCCAGGAAAAACACATCCAGGGAGGCTAACACTGCCCTGGGAAATGTGTAGACTGCACTGCCCTCAGGGGCCATCCTGCTTTGTGAAGGCTGCTCCTTCCCTTTCTTCCAGAAACACTTTCCTTCCTTCCACATCAGGTGCTGTGACAGGGGCTTCGGGAGAAGATTCTGAGGCCCTCTGCCATAGGCAGCCATGGGAGTCCATGTTCAGGCAGGCCGAGGGCATCAGCCCTCACCCCACACAACTGTGGCCCACTTCACCAGTCTCACCACCATCCCCTCCCCAGTCATGGTGCTCAGCTGAAGCCAATCCAGTCTGCCCCCACCAAATCCCAGATCCTCCTGGACTAAAACAAGACAGGAGGCTGCAGTGGCTCCAGGAGCTCCCAAGCCATACTAAACATGTTATAATAGCAAGTCTTAAATATACGTCCTTATTTTTCCCTCAAAAATTAGGGTGAAAATGTGCTCATTATACCTGGCAAAATACGGTAAATTTGAGTCGCCATTAATAAAAGTTTAGTCTCCAGCCCGTCTATCCTTGAGTCATAGATTTCTCTCTCTCAAATGCCTAACACCTCTAGGAGTCAATTTGCTTATTTAAAAATAGAAATTTTAGTATCTGTACCAGTGAGGATGTTGGGAGGCTACTCTCTAACATAACGGAACTCCTCAGAGACTATCTCTATTACAACTATAGAAATTATTCCAAAACAGTCACAGAAGACTTGGGTGTGGTAAGGCTAAAAAGAGGTGCAGCCAATAATAAGCTAGGCTAAGTGAGAGTATGAAGATAATGGTAAAGGTTATGGCTAGAACAGGGATATTGAAGACTTCATGGTATATTGAATACTTAGCTAATGAAAAGCTTTCTCATTTGGTTTAGCCCAGTTTAAAACCTAGCTCCTTTTCTAGTGAAAGAAATAGAAACACGTAGTTTCCACATCACCTGAACTTCATTTTTCAAACACCCACATGCTTCATTTAGCATCGAGGTAAGATTCTGACCAATTTTACTGAGATAGTTCTATGAAATCTTATGACCATTCCCTCTACAGGTGTGCCCATGGAATTAAACTTTATCCACCTTATCCTGGCCAATTCCTCCATCAGTCCACCAAGTCCACATCTCTGTCCCTGTCATCATTATTTGCTTCATAATCATGAACCTTCCTTTTTCAAGAATGAACTACTATCATTTTAAGGAAATGATGTTAAAATCAAGCCGAAGATAGAGGGAGGAGGGGATGGGCAAAAACCTGCCTGCCAGGGTACAATGATCACTACCTGGGTGATGAGCACACTTTTAACCGTGACTCAGGCATTACAGAGTCAATCTATGTAACCAAAAACACTTGTATTCCTGTGATACTTTGAAATAATAAGAAGAAATGAACTACTATCAGTCACCCATTAGGTTTCTATTGAGTTGCTTTTGCAATCAACTTCATTTGCCTTTAAAAACGTCGTCAGAGATGGTACAGGCTTTACAATTCCTTTTTTTATCCTGAGCTGTCCTTCAGCTTTCCACCCAACTATGCTGGTCATAACAATGGCCACTGCATTATACTGGGTGCTTGAAACCCAGCAAAGATCACCTCCATTACTATAGGAGTCAAGCTTTACCCATGGATGTCTGCTTGATGATCATTTCATTTCCCTTCTCTAATGAGGTGAGAATGGTTTTTGCATGCTACAAGCAAACCTGGAAGAAGAGTGTTTGGGGGGTGGTAAAGTTGAGTGTTAATATATGCAATTCCTATCAAGTGCTGTGTTAGCCAAATTGTCAGGATGGTAATAAGCAACTTAACCTGTGCCCTGAAAAATGAAATCATACGTCCACATGCTTGGTCTTAGTAATGAATAGCTCTTATTCCATTGCTGTTTGTTTTTTGGTGTCTTCCATGATCATTTGCTATTGCTATTTAATTATCTTATCACCTTCTTTATTCAATGCAAATGTATTTTTCTGGTTGGAACATAGGCAGATGGATTTCACTTTATTTGATCGCTAATTACTTGTAGTGCATGTGGTAATTATCCAACTGCTCAAGTGACGGATGGAGTGAATCTGCCTTCCCAGAAGTGTAGTAAAAATTGGCTAAAATGAATAACAGAATAGGGATATTGCAATGTGTATTGGTTCACGATGATGTTTTTTGTTAACCATCGAAAGATGAGAGCCTTTTTGATCTGAGTAAAATGTTGCTAAAATATGCGGTTTATGACATTCCTTGGGGTTATGGTGGGGATTAAAACTAATATGAGAAATATTCCAGACGCAGAAAAGCCCTGCACAGAAGTTATATCTGGTGGTCATGACTTTTTCTGTTGTGTGTGTGTGATAGTCTTTTCTGAGACAGCAGCGCCCTTAGGGGCTCTGTTTAGCTGTGACACATACCGCCTTCTGGTGTCGTGGCGTGCATTGACGGCGAGCATATCTCTGTTGTTGTTTCAGCTTTAACACCTCCCGGTGCAGGCATGCTTGGGTTTCCTACTTCAGCTACTTCGTCTCCTGCCCCGTCTCTCAGCAGTGCCCCCAACAAACCTTTGCTGCAGACTCCGCCACCTCCACCGCCGCCTCCTCCTCCTCCTCCTCCGCCCTCTCTGTCAGGA